>JAKLNL010000049.1:0-167941 GCA_022814505.1 Talaromyces liani
CTTCAAAATATTCTGTATAGTAAGCGGTTGAAATTATTCCTGAGGTAGGGTTATTCCTGAGGCGGTGAGGGACGGTACTGTTTGTCTTGTTTGCATTGTTTGTTTTGTTTTGGCTGTTTGTCTCTTTGACATCCTTCCTTTTACGGACGTGGACTTTATCTTCATCAGCCTATTCAGTATTCACTGCTTTGAATTCGGCGACACTACGCTTCGAGATGATTCGAATGACAAATCAGGAGCAGAATGGACAGGGGTTGCCTAGATGGGCTCGTATCGTATGCATCGAGTGCCTGACACGACGTCATGTCAAAACTCACTCGAACCCAATTCTCAGCTGAAACTGTGAAGGTTTCGAATCTTATGGAGCAGATTATCTATATACTTTTCTATTCGACTGCTTAAGCTGACATTTATTTCGGATACTCTTTGACATGGTAACTCTTCAGCTTCACAAACTGATCAAACCCAAACTTACTCAAAGTCACCCCGCGTCCGGAGTTCTTCCAGCCAGTCCAAGCTAGGTCCTACTCAATCATTAGTATGTACACTTCGAAGGTCGATGTCTGTTAAGCGGACTCACCGGACTAGGATAATCGGCCCTGTTAATAAAGACTGTACCGGCTTCGATCCTGTCAATAAGCTGCTCTGCTGTTGCGACATCCTTTGTCCACACGCTGGCTGTAAGGCCGAATTCGCTGTCGTTCATGAGCCGGACAGCCTCGTCGTCGCTCTTGACTCGCATAACTGGAACGATGGGTCCGAATGTCTCGTCTGTCATGACGAGCATCTCGTGCGTGACTCCAGTCAAAAGTGTGGGCTTCACGTAGTTGCCATCGGCAGGCATGTTCTTGAAAGTTTCATTCTCTGGTGTCTCGTCTTTTGCACCCTTGGCAAGTGCATCCGCAACGTGAGCGTTAAACGTTTCCTGTGATCGGCGGGAAATGACTGGGCCAATCTGTGTGTTCTTGTCGAATGGATCTCCGACGCGGTACTTGCTGAGAACTTTCTTAACCTCCTCCACGAACTGGTCATGAATACTATCATGTACGTAGACACGCTCAATTGCACAACAGCTCTGCCCGCTATTGAAGATTGCTCCGTCAACAATCTCCTCGGCAGCCCAGGCAACGTCCACATCACCACGAACATAAGCCGGATCTTTGCCACCGAGTTCGAGGCCAACATTGATAATGCGATCCGATGCAGCTTGCTGGACAGCCAATCCTCCTGCAACGGAACCGGTGAAGCAGATATGGTTGACGAGTGGCGATCGAATGAGGGTTTGAATCTGAATCAAAGAGCCAGAATGGAAGTATTGAATAACGTTTTGCGGCAGTCCGGCCTCTTGGAAAGCTGATGCGACCTGCTCGACGACGGTAGGAGTCTGTGGCGAGGGCTTCAAGATGACTGCGTTTCCGGCGAGGAGTGCGGGGATCAGGCTGTTGACAAGGATCAAGTATGGGTACTACTAAATTAGCTGATGTTATAGCATCAATATAATGGGTGACTTACATTCCACGCAAAAATAACCAAGACTACACCGACGGGTTTCCTCTTGATATACCGTTTAAACCCCTTCTCCGGCTCACCATGGATTACCCCCTCCTCTCCAAGCAGTGAATTGCTGGTACGATTCAAAAACTCTCCTCTCTTCACTGCAGTAGTAATCTCCGCACCCGTATAGGCGATGGGCCGGCCCATCTGCTCGGTGATTTCCTTCCCCAGATCATCCTTCTTCTTAGCGAGAATTCCGAGGGCTCGTGCGACGATCTCTTGACGTTGGGCTAGGGTCGTATTCTGGGAGAATGATTGGAATGCCTTTTGAGCGGTTTCTGGAAGCAATTCGAGCTCTTCTGCCGAGATTCCGGTCCGAGTCAAGATTGGCTTGTTGGTGATGGGGGAGATGGTGCTGAGTGTTTCGAGGGCCATGATGTCATAGACGGGTTGCTAGTTTCACGATGTGACCGGTCGTATCTTGTCCTGACGATATATAAGACAAGTAAGTGGGAACTATTTCTCCAAGAGTAATATCAGATTTTCAGTGGAAATATTAGAATGACTGGAAAGAGAGGGCCGCTTATCAGACCCCTCCTGCCTTGGCTGATAAGTGTGGAGCTCTGCTTGCTACAAGTGGGGCAGTTTATCTTCTCTACAGACACCCTCTATCTTAGACTCTCTCTCTCTCTTTTATCTGTTCTTATATTCATCATAGAAGCCAATAACTATTTACAGTATAACCGAAAAATGTCTCGACTCAGCCACTCTCGTACATCAGTACACTTCCCGCCACATTTAGGACATTGAGCTCTCAACCCACGTTGGGTCCATTGTTACTACCGTCCCCCTTGGGCGCGTCAGCAGGAGGATTTGGTAGACGAGGCGTGTTTGGAACGAATGTGAACGTCATGTTCCCCTCCCGTACGGTCCTTTCAGGACGACCAGTATTGATAATCATAGAAGTCGGTCTTAGTCTAGGCCGGGGTCGAGCAGGAGCTTGCTCTCGAGGTTGTTCCACTACCGGCGGGGCGTCTTGCTCTGGTTCTTCCTCCTGAGCATTGTCCTCATCTTCACCCTCATCGTCGCTAATTGCTATAACGAGCGCTGGGTTTATAGTCACCATGATCGCGTTGTAAGCGTGCTTGTCCGCATATCGATAGTAACCCAGTTGACGTTTCCGAGTTTCCCTCGACTCATTGGCCGTCCTATCGATGTCATTGACGATAGCCTCGGCCAGTTTCGTGTACAGATTTCGAACTTCTTTTGCCGGGTTGCGGCCGGCATTGAGGCCGAGCTTAGTGACGACCTTCTTGATCTCTTCATTCTTGACGTCAGCTTTGGGCAATTTGTCGGGATTATCGCTCAGCTTTTCCCGGAGCTGCACGTCTACCACCAGGGCTTTATCTAGGGTTTCACGCTTAGAGTCCATGTTAAGCTCGCGATATCCATGGACAGCCAATGCAACTTCTGCGGGGGTCAGAACCGAGTCTCCGTTTCTACTCTTGGTATTAATCTGGCGCACCAGAGCAGAAATTTCTTTGTGGCGTTTGAGATGCTGCTCCCTCGACATCTTACAACTATTCCAGAGGTCAGTATATGTCTGAAAGAAGCGCTCAGAATAACTTACGCATCGCAGGAGCCGCCCCGACCCATGCGGAACATGGTATGGTGGAAATTGAAACACGGCTCCGTGTGCCGTCCAAAGCAGCCCTTTCTGGCCTTGGGATGGCGTAGCGGTGTACCGCAAATACCGCAACTATGCTCTATTCAAACGTTGTGTCAGCAATAGCAAACGATAAGTCCATCGAGTTCTAACTTACTAAGACCGGGAGAGTCTTCGAATCGATACTCGTAATGAGAAGGCATGATGATTGATATCGAATGTAAATGATGAACTGATATAATGATTTGTTGACTCGAACCGAGGTTGAATTTGGTAAGTAGTTTTTTAATGTTTCGTCTTTAGATTTGATGTTTTGATGCCTCGATGCTTTGTTTGTATGTGATCTGTCGATATCAAGGCCGTGGCCAGACTCGACTGATATATGCTGTGAGGCATTGTTTGTCGACATGAATTTGTCTGCTCATAGCGAGCACATTGAACAATTTTGCCCAAATCACCATTTTGTGTCTGGGTAGGCCCGTGAGTAACCGGTCAAGGATTGTTTGCAGTTCTTTGAGTATGACTTGCAGCTCCGTGTACTGGAAGAGGAAAACAAATCGAGCATAAGGGCTGAATGAAGCAAATAACCTACAACAAGTTTCAATCTTATTGTTCGGACAAAGAAAGGCTCCATATGAAATCACAAGTTGATGCCAGAGCCAAAACTTAGCAAAGAACTTGTAGGGCTTTCCAGCTTATTACCCAATTAGGCAATATCAGATCAGAGTCCGCAACACGTTTAGCGGGAGGCCCCACTACGCCAACCAAGCTGAACATGTACGTACAACACCTTCTTTTTATTCACAACTCTGTTATTGTAATGTTGACATGGCTCAACACTCCAACACCTCTTTCACCTCTTTCACATCTATATAATTACCAGCAAGACTCGACATGGTGAACCCAGCTATTGCCGTCCCTGCAGTCAGCGCCCTGGTCTACCGCGCCTGGTCCCGCAAGACACTGACTCCTGCGGGGATTCTGGCAGCTTTCCTCACTGCTGTCGTCCACGTCCTCCATCCATGGATTGCGCCTTTCCTGCTTCTGGCGGCTTTCTATCTCGCTGGCAGTCGAGCGACGAAGGTACTCCTTTTTAATCGTCATCTATTTTGTTACAGGTCGCTTATTTGGGGTTACATAGGTCAAACATGACATCAAAGCACAGCTGACGTTATCAGCTTCCGGCGCTGCGGGCGGCGAAGGCGCTCGTACGCATATACAAGTATTCGCAAACTCGATTGTGGCTACGATCCTCATCGCACTACATACCTACTTGATCTGGAACGAGGGACGATACTCGACGACTTGTTTTTCGCAAGGTGCTGATATCGGCGATATTCTGGTTGTGGGAATTATTGCGTACGTCTACCCTATATCGACGTAAAACGGCATGGTATAGGCTAACGTTCTACAGAAACTACGCAGCCGTTTCAGCAGATACATTCTCCTCCGAACTCGGCATCCTCTCCAAAACTCCACCTCGTCTAATCACATCCCCAACTCTACGAGTCGTGCCTCCCGGTACCAACGGCGGCGTCACCTTAACCGGACTTTTGGCCGGTGTCCTCGGCGCGTTCCTTATTGCCGTGACATCTGTTCTGTCCGTTCCCTTCTGTGCCGGTTCATGGTCCCTACTCGAACGAGGCGTGTTCGTCGTCGCGGTTACTGTATGCGGTACACTAGGCAGTCTCCTCGACAGCCTCCTTGGCGGCTTACTTCAAGCTAGCGTCGTCGATAAGCGAAGCGGAAAAGTCGTCGAAGGAAGCGGCGGTCGCAAGGTCCTTGTTCATCCTGGATCAACCGCATCCTCGGCGGCTACGGGAAGTGACACAAGAAAATACAACAGCGATATCCATGCGACGGAATCAGTTGCCAACGCCGTTACTGGCAGGGCAACGCGTGCGGACGGCGCAGCTGCGAAAGTTGTTAGCGCGGAAGATGGAGCGCACGGAAGTCGAAAGATTGAGAGCGGGTATGATATTCTCGACAATAATGCTGTGAATGTCTTGATGGCCGCTTTGATGAGTATGGGTGCGATGGTGTTTGCGAGCTATTACTGGAGCATTCCCTTGAATATGGCGGAGATTTTTGCGTGATTTTTCTGCTCGGTGCGTGCCACAACGAGCGGACATGTTCATTATACCATGTGTATCGATAATTTCTATGAGTACATGAAATTTGTTTCAAGTCTGTCGCACAAAGTCCGAACCGTCGAAAGCCGAATACTAATTACGACTGTTGTCAATTGGCCTGGTATCAAGTAGGAGGCTATCATTGCATATGTGATTCGGACAATCTCTGCGGACTGTGCATAATGCTTCTTATTACCTTTACCTACGTACTATCTTAACCGTTGCCCGATATTTCTGCCCCTGTGGAACGAACCATCCCTCGGAGTCGTAATCTCAACCTGAAGATCCTCATCCTCATCAATCCCCCCTTCAAATTATGCAAACTGGGGTACGTGTCCGGGTGGTCATACCCAGCCTTATTAATATTCCTCTCCAGCGTCTGCCGATAAATCTCCCTCGCCTCATCCTTCTTGCCTCGCATCGATAACGTCATAGCCAATTTATTAATCTGTTGCAAGGAATACGCATGCACCGGACCAACACCTTATCACTCATTTCGAGCGCAACTCGATACGCCTCCTCCGCCTCCTCGAGTTTGAGTTGTCGTCGAAGCACATTTGCTAAATTGCCCTAACTGAATAGCGTCAGTAGGTGCTCGGGTCCTAGCACCCGCATGTTCGAATCTAGTTCCTGTCTGATCAGCTTCTCGGCGGCGGCTTCGTGGTTCTTGCCTTGAAGTATCAAGCTCTCCCCGAGAAGAGGCCAGCTTGGATGAAGGTCTGGTTAGCGCGTTGCCTCGTTGCATGAGCTCGCGGTATAGGTCGTCGGCCTGGCTGGTTTTGTTGCACGTGTTTAACACAAGGACAAGCCGGTAGATGCTGGTAAGTGTTGCTGGGTGCTCCGGACCCTGATAACTTTCGCGCCATTGGACTATCTGTCGGTATGTCTCCTCGGCCGCCGCATACGCGCCTGTCTCTTCTTCTAGCGCACGTTTCTCCATCTCGGAGATGCCCGCTTCGGTGAGCAGGTTCGGTGGGTTTATGTCATCAGACATTTCAGCAACGGGTTGAGGTATCGGGGAAGATCCAAGCTCATAATAAATCTTATTTGCCGAATCCCAATTCCTTCACCGGCGCAGGAGCAGAGTCCGCTCTGGCTTTGTAGTATATGGCCCTCGGCGATAGTCACATGTGTTACCGCCGCAGTAGCAGAGTCCAGTTCTGGCTTCCCGTATGGAGTCTCGATGATAGTTTCATTAGGGAGTATAGTTTGTCGATTTCGCTTTCTTTGCATTAGAAGCCAGATCGCTAGCAGGCCCACCAAGATTATAGCGCTTAAAGACACGCCACCACCAATACCAATTTTCTCTTTATTGTCAAGCCCCGAGGTATTATTTCTAGCAGCTGCAGATGTCGCGGCACCGTGTGCGCTGTTTGAATGCGTCGACGTTGGCTGATCTGAAATCGTCGCAGAGATTTTTGTTTGCTGGGCTGTGTGAGGAGTTATCTCGATCCTGAACCCATTGATCTGTACTCCTGTTATGACGGTAGGCGTCGAGACATACAAATTTGTACTTGTGTAGAAGGTATCGCTATAAGGCTGAACGTAGGTGATTGTGCCAGCAGGAATAGTGGAAGAGCATTGATCTGGATTACCATGCTGCCACCATGTGTCGCCATGTGCCGCCATAAGTATATTCACTACATCCGCTGTTAGCATGTAGACAAGACAAACTGCCATAAAAGTCTATTTGCACATACGATGGACAGCACCCTACAGTCAATCCGCTTAGTAAGAGAATACAGTCGTATACGCTTCGGGACATGCGCAATCGTATCCTCCTAGCAAGATCGCTGTCGGCGACGCAGAGTTCAAGCTCTGGTACCACCATATAGACACCTCTGGTGGCACGCATTCGGGAGATCCGACGACACCATTGTGGTATTCGGGGGCATTGAGGAAGAGGTAGCCAGCCGTGTCTAGGACGAGGGAAGAACACTCGGCGGGAGCAGACCATGCGGTGGTCAGGGGGGGAGGTATGAGACGACAGTCCCGGAGGTCGTGATTGGGCCGCAGATAGATGTCATTTCTACGACCGCGAGATAAGTGTGCTATCCAGGACCTTCTCCCTGATACTTCGAGTGAGATGGATAAAGCATATCCCAAGACGGCAAAAGGAGGAGCTTAAGCACAAATCCATGCTGCCGAAGCGACTATGCATCTGACCTGCGGTTTTGTTTTGTTTCTATGCTAATTCAGCTCCATCGAGATTAGGTCCCATGTAATGGCATTATGGTTGATCAGACCTGCCCGCGCAAGCCTTTCATCATGATGGCCGTTTCTTATTCGAGGAAAGTGGACGTCTCGAGGCTTCGCAAACCTTAAAATACGAGATGCTTAATTGCGCTTATAAGCATACGGAATACGGAAGTAGATTTCTAGATACTAGTTCTAGTATGGATTCATAGATTAGGGAGGATCTACGAAACCTCAACTCAGGCCATGATTCGGCGGCATCGATTCCGCCTTGTGCTAGCCCTAACGAAGCTTGGGAACAGTTGACCAACTTGACCCTTTCCATGGTACAATATCTAAGTCGCGAGGTCCTAGTCTCTTCATACCTTCGCAGCTTCTTTGAGTTAGTTTTCGGTTTAGATAAATCTGTCTGGCAATCCTGTGTTGTACCTGACCGTTTCCGTGTAAAGGAGGATCCAGATGTCGCGATGACCAGCAAGGCAGTACTGACATTGGAAGTAACGCACATATATAAAGCCCTTCTAACCACCTGGACACCCAATGAATTAATCAATAACTACGATCAACCATTAATCAATCCCCTTAACTCCGCAAGTCACAGCTAGGAGACACATAAAATCCGGCCCCAAGAATTCTCAATTTGCGGCACTGAAACATCCCCGCAGTCTGAATGGAGATCGAAACATTTGAAGCATCAGAATTTCAATGATTTTTAGCGTATAAATGTTGTATAACCTTCTAATCTTTCCGAGAAATGTTGTCAATGTTGTTAAAGAGTCAAAGACCCGGGAGTTGTGTGGTACCGACTTCGGAGTTAGGGCTTTGCTGGTCATGAGGATAGGTAGACCGGTCACTCTACAACCTCGTATCATCAGTTCTGACCCATATAGCTGACATTATATCCCAATGTTCCTAGAGATCGATAAAAAACAAAATTGACGCGTTACACACGGCCAGGGGCAGACCGAAAGGGCAGCACAAGATCGGAGATCGAAAGGGGTGTCCGTTACGTCCTGGAATGTGGCAAACGGGATGGAAATATTCGATATTCGTCTGGCGAGGATATTTAGTGCGACATGATTATGATCACTGTAGAAATGTCAAAGGGTAGAGAAATTATCAAGGTCTTTAGCTCGTTTTATGATGTCGGTAGATCCATGACGTCGGAAGACAGTTTTAGGGGTGTGCAACGATGCATGTAGCCAGGTTCTTGTCCTCCAACATCAAACACGTCGAAAGGAGTCAATTCAAGGAATTCCACTTATTTCATCCTACTACGTACATCGCACTGTTTTGTATGTACGCAGTTTCCCGAGGATAGCTACATGCAAGTACAACGAAACAGTCTAGATTGATTAGACCCTTGCAGTCAAAACCTGCACCCTCTGATCCTCTGCATATTGATATCCTGTGCACCCACAAAATAGCAATACATGCACGTCAAAATCCACAATACGAGCCAAAAATGCCGAACCTTAACTACTCGCCCAATCCTACTAATGGATGATGCCTCCGGAGATTCGCTCGACACATTTTCCAGAACGGTCCCATTCGTCCCGAGTTTTTGGATCTTCATGGAAGGCGCTCGGCACTTTGCCTGAGGAATTCTGGTCTAGTACTGATATAGCTCGGACAGACGCCAGGAGATGCGAGCCAATGTGGTACGTAGGCAGTTCTATTTCGATCCTGTCAATGTGGGAAGGAGGCTTAGCCGTGGATTAACTACATAGCACGGGATGGGAAATGTGAGACTGTGAGACCTGATTGTTTCCCTCGTTATATGAGCTATGTGAGTGAAGCTAAAGCCTAAAGGTCTTGAGGATGGTTGTGGAACGTTAAATCGTAGGGCGTATATATACAACTGTCGAGCTTCTTCATCCTTCACAACTCTCGATATATCACGCTTTTTCAATGACATAACGAAAAAAGAATTTTTGAAGAGGCGTGTTCTGTGACTTCTGTCATTTCTCCTGCATTCTTGCTTTTACTTGCTTATCTCATTTGCCACTCGCTTGTGCGTTGTTCTTCTTCGCGTGCATGTCATAAGATACCCTCGCTTTTTTCTTTGCATTGTATTGCATCTTTGTCTGCCTTCTCGAGTACGAAACGACTCATATCCATATACAACATGTCAACCTGCGGCTGCTTCTCGTCTATAACGCAATGGCTCAAGAATCTATTTAGTCGAATGGGGGAGGATGACAATACAGGGAGGATCATTGAGATTGTTTGTCTGCCTTGATCCCTGAGTTGATGACGACCATGTTCGCTGACGTTATGCTTTGCACAGGGACCTCCGACGAACTTTCGAAAAGAGGAAGTTACAATGCCGTTTATAGACGATGAGTAGGTCGATCTTCCCCAGTTCAGAAGCACGCTCGAGTCTGACCATTCCAAGTCAGAGCACACTACACCGAAATGACAGTCACGGAGTCATGGTCGAAAAGGAAGTCGCTCAAAACGCCGCGTTGGTGCGACAAGCGTCTAAAAGGGACCAGCTAAGGAAACAGGTTTTCCGGTTGAGTGCGAGATTGACGACGTGATAGTCCAAAGTCCGAACTTCACACCAAAAACGTCGGAATATCAGCGATACGTGACCTTTTCGCCGACCGATCTTGCTGCTTTTGCTCGGATGCTGTACGATACGTGGGGCGAGACTCCTTTGCTGTTGATGATGTTGATAATAATCTTCGAGGCTGGTCCTGTATTATATCTTTATTTCTTGACATGTCGTCTTCCTCGATCTTCGATGTAACAACATCATCATCCAATTCATCTAGCAATCTTCTTTTCCTGGGCTGGTTAGATATAGAGGTTTTGGTAGATGTGGTAGATGCTTCTTTTCTGGGTTCAGGTTCCGATCTCTTCCTAGATATGTCAGAAGTAGAGCGTTTTGTAGCTGTGGTAGAGGCCTCTTTTGTAGCCTCGAAGAACGGGTTTCTTCGAAAGCCGACGTCTTCCTTCTTGATAGCGGGCTGACGTTGACGGGGGTTGGTGGTAGTAGTCATCCCTTCTCGACGCTTGACCGTATGCTCATGAATGTCACGAATGGCAGGAACCTCCGGCGACTCCCTCTTGACCGTACTGGTCCGCACCCGCACCTCGGACTGTGGTAATGACCTCGTTTCCACAATCTCCAGATCATCATCCTCTTCTGACGAAGATACGGGATCTTCATTCAATAATTGCGGATCTGCACGCAAAGGCGACGACCCCAGCCGTTGCGACGACAAACCAGGTCTCGCAACCTCCGACCCAAAGCCCGCTGCAGCTCTAGTCTTGGACCTAATTTTTTCCAATCCCACCAGAGACCTATTCTTGCGTGGACTGGTCATGAACGCATGCAACGAAGTGCCATACCACGGATCATCCTCTCTCTCTTCCTCCTCATCCTCAACCTCCATATCTTCCGCCGAAACATCATCACTATCCTCTGGCCTTCTCACAGCTGGCTCCAACCCTTTTCTCTGCCGCTCATGTAATCTCTCACGTTCCTTTCTCTTTAAGGTCGCATTACTTATCCTCGTCGTGCCATCAGTCGGACGCTCCATATCCCTTAGAACGGACGCGTTTATCTTTTTTGCTTGCTTTTTGCGTCGCACGTATTCGGCGTGATGTAAATGGCGAGTGAACTGTTGCGCGATGGCGTAGAATTCGTCTTCGACCATTATGTACATGTCATCGTTCTCGAAGCCGGGGATTATGTACCTACCTCGCTTGTTAGTGATGTATCAACGGTGGTAGGATCAAGGTTTTATGTACTCTTCAGTGGGCGGAGAAGCAATCGGCGACGTGGGCGGACTCCGTGCTTGACGTTGTCAATAGTAAAATCAGAACCAAAGTGAAAGGAAGATACTGACAGGATCTCAAAAAATCGACACCCTTCGAAGGCGTATCATCCGTCGCCGTCCCCCGCTTCCTTGTGCGATCACCACGGCCGCCATGGCTCCATGCGCCTGGCGAAGGTGTCCGAGGTCGTCGTCGCGAAGATGGTTGTGCGCTGGGTGTTGGAGTAGGAGTGTTGCGATCACGAGTTTCGCGGAGATTGTCTTTTGTTAACCATGGTAATAAGCGTGGCATGTCAGTGGTATGCCGTGTCGTGGTTGGATGAGGTGAAAATGAATGAGTTGAGATGTGGTCGATGACGTCCCGTGTCGGAGGTTATCAAGATGTCCGCGGTAGCCTGCCTTACCGGCAGCATGTCTCTACGATTCTAAGTTTTACAGAATCAAATCAAACTGAAATGAATATTTGACGGGTATCTGATTCCTCTAATAACAAATAATATGATTTATCCCCATATGACCAAAACTCCCAAAACGCCACCCCATCGCAAGTAAGTAGATTCATCATTCTTCTGATCGTAAACCCAGTCGACCCTTTTTCATGGGATATGCAACGTATAATATCATGCGAACAATCATCTCGTCTCGTCTCGCTCGTTTGATGAGATTTAGGCTTCGCCAGGACGCTTGCTATTACAGCTCACAATCTTGACCTTATCCGCCGAAACGGTCTGCTGATTATCGAGTTTGAAGGTAACATCCTTGATCAGGAAGGTCCATACTTCGTCGCAGAAACGGTATGTATCGAGGTGGCCCTTCACAACAACTGTCAACGACCTTCCTTAACCCCTCCAAGTTTGAATGGTAGAGAGGAGGCATACCTTGAACGTCAACCGCGCCCGCACGTGCATAGCCAGTATCTCGGTAACGTAACGATCGTAATTCGAGAGAATCTTCATAGCCAGCTGGGGCTCAATGCGGCCTTCGTTGATGAGGTCATCGAGTGTGTCTGTTAACGAGAGTCCGAGACTGTTATCACATAAGCAGTTAAGCAGGTCAACGTTAGCCTAGATTCTACGACTTCCCAACTCAGTTTGAGCTGGGGATGTATGTGGCGGATGCAAGGAATAGTGTGGCTATACCTGCTACCACGGTAGAGCTCGTAGTATGCTTGAGAGCTCATGGTTGCGGTTGGATGTTGTGGAAAGGTTGGGGTGAAATGAAATGAGGAGGTTTATATAGTCTGGAGGAAGTGAGGCTCTGCTGAGGT
Source organism: Talaromyces liani (assembly GCA_022814505.1). Taxonomy (NCBI): domain Eukaryota; kingdom Fungi; phylum Ascomycota; class Eurotiomycetes; order Eurotiales; family Trichocomaceae; genus Talaromyces; species Talaromyces liani. The sequence goes on from JAKLNL010000049.1 coordinate 12,544, forward strand.
GGAAGATGTCGCGAGGTCACGTGGGTGATGATGTAAGCACAATACTGATGCCTGAGGCATCACTTTAGACTCGTATGCCATCGTTTGCTGGAAGTGTCTTTGCTTTTGAGATATCGAGTATTCAGAATCACGCAGTGCAAGTTCAGAAATGTAGTTATGATTTATCCCACTTTATATACCTAAAGCTAAAGGAAACGCCAACCTCATACTAAGCACCGAGCCCTAAAACTCCTCCTAGATAGTAGTCTTCTTAATCTCACTTCTGTTTTCCAATGACTCCATGCGAAGCTCAAGATCGATTGTAAATATCTATTCGTCAAATCTCATCTTAAGTACGTCCAGCTACCATTCCAGCGAGCACCCCCGCCCCAATCACGCCTCCATCAGACGCTTCACGTAAGAACACAGACTTGCCACTCTTCTGCGGACCCGTCCGCATAATCATGCGATCGATGTATCTTTGGCATGTTTCCTTGAAGTTTGGATAGTTCTGGATGATTCCTCCAGTGTAAGCGACTACCAACTCCTCAGGGCCGGATTGCCAGTCCGCTGGTGCTGGGGCAAGGACGGGGACGATGAGACCTCTTTGGTTGCTGGTTCCCCCTGAAGAGACTGATTTGGCGGCTGCTGCGACTGCTGATGTGATTGCAGCGGGGGTTTGTTCTTGGTTTGTCGATGTTGTGTTTTGAGATGGGGTTTTGTCTTCAGACGCGGGGGGTTGAGGTGAGTTTCGTGCGCTATCATCTCGAAGTTGAATCTCTCGTGTACATGCGAGAAGACCCACGACCGCTGAAGCGATCAGCCCGGCTGACCGTGTTTGAACGACTCTGGCAATTTTCCGGAATGCGCCTGCTGTGTCCTCGTTCCAGGTCCATTCACTAGACTCTGGCGGAGGCAAGGATCGTGCCAGTTCCGCAGCTAATTCTTGGTCAGATCGACTGCGCGCGACCTTGTGCGAGAGATAGGTCGTAGACAGAGCATATTCCTGAACCAGATTGGCCGGCAACTCTTTCTTCAAAGCTCCAACCACATTAGTAAGGTAATCGAAGAAAACAATCCGCACGAGTTCGCCAATGTATCGTCCACCGGTCATGTATTCTAAGGGCTGGAAACCAGGTCGAGAACATGCCCTGTCGAGTTCAATGTCCCATTTCGTCTCAATGTTGAGCTCCTTCAATGGAGCTGCAGCACCGGAAATTGTGATCTCTGTGTTGACTACTGTTTGCGTAGCCTTGGGGTCTCTGGAGCTGACCAACTTGGCCTTGGATTCGTGCAAATCACTCAATGACATTGGTATTGTGGCATTGCAACCTGTACCAACGATAATAGCCATGGTAACACGACTATTGGGCAACGACTTTACGCAATATGCTGACGAGACTAAAGTTGCAACGGTGTCGTTGGTGATGGCGGCAATCTTCAATTTGGGAAGTGCGTAAAGCTTCCGTCGCTTGGACGACGGCTCGTCATCTTCGTTTCGTCGTGTATGCTTTTCGTAACCTGAAAGAAGCATGTTTCGCAAGTTGAGGTCGGATGTGATTGCAAAGCCTTTGCCCATTGGCATGAGCGTAGCTTCGTCCACTGATTCTTGCCTGCTTATCGTCAGAAACTAGTTCCAGCATAAATAATGCAAACATACATTATAGGAAAACTGAATGTGATGCCCATTTCCAGTTCCTCCGGGATATCTCCCTTGGTAGCATCCGACGAAAGACTGTCGGCTATGACTTCGGCGACGCAATCACCTATCCACGAAAACAAGTCTTCCGCTTTATCCTTCTTCAAATGCTCCTGAATTGGCCATGCTTTCTCCAGTGTCCGCCTGACACGCTGTCGCTGAGCTTTACGGATTGTATCACGCGATCTTTCCGAAGCATTGCCGGGACTTTTATCAGAGTCCGCATCTTCACCCAACAGCTCAATAAAGGCGACCCGTAGATTACTTCCACCAACATCAATTGCCAAATACCGACCGACTTCCTCTCCAGTCGGTAATTGTGTCACAGGTGTCGGGAGGAATTGTTGATCAGAGGTAAGCGCAAGATGGCGGTAGACTTCCGAGAAGCGACGAGCTAGATTGTAGAGTCGCGATTCCTCCAGAACCAATGGTTTGATGAACTCTTCCACGGGATCCACGTTTAGTCTCGGCTCTTCGATGTGTGTATGTTCGGGCTCGGAGGCAACATCCTCATCGTCGACGTCGTCTATTGTAGTCTGTTGGTCTACATCCTGAACGAACGTGGCGGCCGCCTGCGTCATGGTGCGTATGTATATGGTTGTATATTAGTGTATGTATGTGTATATGTGTATATGTCGAGACGTGCGAACGGTCAAATCGGCATGCTTCGCAATTGACTCTCTATCAATATAGAAACTGATCAGTCAGCTCGTGTGTTACGCAGACAGTGTAATAGAGAATGCCCAACGGGATGCGTCCGTGCAAAGGAGCCTCGACCAACTCCTTCCACCACAATTATATATTATCGCGTGACGGAATGTGTAGATAACGGGTACTAGCAGGGATATATGTTCTTCGAATCAGACTAGAAGGTCGGGCGATGCTGACGGTTCTAGTCGCAGAGCTAGTGGTGTTGTTTCTGGTGGTGGTGGTGGTGGTGGGCGGCGCGGGGATGACTGTTCCTGGCGGGATGGTCACGATTGTTCCTATTTCATTATTCGATGCCCACTGTCCAGTGCATGTATCAGGATATCTAGGTACGTATACCGACGTGCCGAAGTAGAAGCCGAAGTCAGACGGACGGACGAGGGATCGTTGGTGGATGAGGGCGTGAGATATAGCAATGCGACCACACGGGCACAAGGCTTGGACCCGATGTGACGTTGTGTGGTGAGGAGGACGACGATGTTTCTGGGTCTCCAGCTTCAGAGTTGGAGGTCTCCAATGATATTCGCCAATTACGAACAGCGGCCACCAATGATAGTGACGGGTTGCTGGCAGCCTGAGTTGTTGGGATTGGGAGTTGACTGAGGGAGAGTTGATACGTCCCTGCCAGTAGGGCAGATGATCCCACGGTCATACCTTGTTCTCTACATTTTTAGTATTTACACCTTATTCTTTGAACTCATTTACTTTATAACTTCACACACTACATTTAAACTTCATTTCTTCTTCCCTTGGGAACTGTATAACTACAAAGACACGCAGCTCTATACTTCTGTAGTACACCGGAGTACCAGCACAACTCCGCATAGCGCAACGGCCCATCAATGCTCACTGAACGCTTCCAAAACGGCCAAGCTTATCCACCATCTGGTACTGCATAGTCATACTGATGTGTTGAATAAATTAGTTTTGCTATCGTGTGAGTCACCCCAGCACGACTACACACACCGCGCAGTCACCTAGAGAAAGTGAAGTACGTATGTTGTTCGCTTCCGCTTTCGGAGCAGAACGGGTACTTCGTCTCTTCTGATCGTTGAGGTCATTCGAATTGGCTGTTTGAACCGAATGGTCCCTGCATTCTCCTGTCTGGTCTGGAGTGTCCAGCAAGATACTCAAGCCAAACAATCGACCCCAACTCGCTCCGAGACAGTAACGTTCATCCAGACACGCGAGGAAGGCGCGGGACAGATATGGGGAACAGGGGTCTCGTAGATGCTTACTAGATGGACGGTTCTTGATTCCCAGGTCTTGGATATGAAACGACGGCTCGATGCTAAGATCGGGGATCTACATATCCATACGGACTGGAATTTTGTGCGTGTTCCTTAAGCTGTAGGCCTAGGCAGATACATACTAAGATAGACTTTCGTTGTGTAACTAGGAGATGACTCTGGCAATGTACCCTAAACTCAGCCTGCTCGCGTGTCTGCACCAACGTCCCGACTAGTGCGGCGCTTGGTCCGGAGTCGATGAGCGGAAAAGGAAGGAATACCGACAGTGTTCCGATTCGTTCCTAGTTTCATCTTTGGCTCTCAACTTGCTCAAGTCAACTTAGTCAAGTCAGTCAAGTGTGTGTGGTCACTGTGGTGTTGAGTATGAAGCTAAGATCTATGAAACGAAGAGCCGATACCGGTCCGGCTGATGCCCTAGTGCCTGGGGCATCCCAGTGACCCTACCTAGGTACAGCTTAGTCTGACAACTTAGTTGAACTTACGACGTGCGACTTACAACTATAGAGACAGGAAGAGCGTTGACTAAAATTGCTGGTGGCTTGCGCCACGCAAACGACACGAGTCAGAGACCCGGAACAGACGTACTACGTGTTGGATTCTAGACTCACTGCCACCATCACCAACCACATGGTGATTCATATGCATGTATTCAATGCATGTATTCAGCCGCAAGAAGACTTTAGGATTGCTGATGCCCTACGTATTGCCATCGCGAGAAGGAATCTGTCAATCGAGCTGGTTGCGTAGGAACTAGTTAGCACTATGTACACCGTATATCGTAATAAATCATCCTCTGATGTCTACACACCGAGACGCAGCTAATAGCTATATCTAAAACGCCGGTCCTCCTTATCCGTCATGTCGCCCATCGGCAGCCCATTCTCATCCAAAGCCATTCTGCCCTCTGAATTAGTCTGCTCCAGCTCCTCTGCATCTCTGCTCTTGTTGTCCTTCCAGCACACGTACCAATAAGCCAGTACAACAGTCGCCAAAAGACACCATGTGACGATGGAAGTGACCACACCGGAAAAGTACCGGGGTCCATGAGTCCACAACTGAGGCGAAGCGATACAGCCGGCGCAGTAGCCGATGAAGAACATGGCGTTGACGATGGCGCGTTTTGTGTTTCCCTTGGAGTTAGAAGCGGCGAGGGAGAGGAGGATGGACCAGGGTGCTGTGATGCAGGATGACTGAACACGTTAGCATATCGGAAATATGGAGAGAGAATTGAAAAGAAGGACGTACCAGCCACGATGCAAAAATCAACCCCCATCCCGCAGAAACCGTCAACTTCATCAACAACACATTACCTATCAAAGGCGGAATGCAAAGACAGAAAGCAACTGCCGTCCGGTTTCTGGGCACCAAATAGCAAAGCAAGACACCAATCCACAGCAACAAAATCTGGACCGCTCCCGAGGGCGCCGTATACAGGATTGTCTGGAACTTGTCGGCTCCCAAACTCTTGATGACGAGACTTGCAAACGTCAACACGGGGCTTTGCATTGTGACCAGCACGCCGAACCAAAAGACAAACCATGCCTTGGGATCGAGCAGCGTTTCCTTTAGTTGAGCCACTGAGAAGTTTGTCTTGTCGCCTCCTTCCCTATCAGCCGCCATGCGGAGGGCCATGACCTCCTTTTCACGGGGGGTAAAAAACCACGCATCCTTGGGACCATTGGGAATCATAAAATAAAACGCGATTCCAGCTACGGATGTAATAGCACCGCAAATCAGAAACAGTGTTCTCCAGGGCTGGAGCGACAGCGACGAATTCCTCGCAACGCCGTACATCAAAAGACAGCCAATGACTTGCGCAACACCGTTCATGGTAATCCAAAGCGCAGTGCGGGAAGTATGCTCTGATTTGCGATACCAGATTGCTGTCAGGGTGATAAAGGAAGGGGAAACAGCGCCTTCAGCAAATCCGAGCAAGAAACGGACTGTGGCAAATCCGGCGAAGTTTTGAGGTGCGGCGAGGCACATACAGATGATTCCCCAGATGAATCTATTCTCGTCAGTATCGGATCTCCCCCTGGATATCATAGGGCATTGGGCGTATTACGTACACTGTTGTACCCACGAACTTGTTGATATGCAGTCGAGACATGAGATAGATAAAGGGATACTCGGAGACCAACTGGCCGACGTAAAAGATGGAGCTGCACCATGAATACTGACTGCTGGTCATTTTCAGGTCCGTGATGAGACCGAATACGCCAGCATAGGAAAGCGATTGCTTGTCCAGATATTGTAGGAAAAAGACAAAGCACATCTACTGCCGTTAGAAAGGGTCCACCCACGGAAATAAAGGAGGTAGGTACCATAGGTAAAATGACTCCATCAATCTTCCTCAAGACTTGCTTCTCCTCTTCGGGCGTGAAGCCATTATGTACCTGAGTCTCGCCAACCTCGGGCGAATAAGCCTTTTCCTCAAGGGTGGTAGCCATGATGCAAGTTCTGTCCGGGTGTCTGGTAAAAGACTTCTAATAGACAGAATGCAAATTGCGAGCAATCCACACGGGGATAACAGGGGGTTCCCCTCTATTTTATCTCAGTCAATGCATGCATAATTTATATCTCGTCCACGTGGAATCACGGAGTAAATCCGAGCGTCTTAGCACTTTTTTTCTGGGGAAAGCTGCGATATCGTTTCGAGGCATCCAGATAAGAGGCAGGTTGCCGATGATTAGGGCCAAATATCCGACGCTGCATGACAGATTGCCGACCTCACATGTCGGCAATGTGTCACCAGCGATCTTTATGCATTGGGCTGGTCGGATTGAGACACAAATTTTGGGAAGGAAATATGTAAAGCGATTGATTTTAAGAAAGTCTGTTTCTATTCTTCGCATCAACTCAATTGTTTCGCAAAAGTGACTCTAGAGATATTCACAATGGTTGCTCCCGAAGCCATCAAGCCCTGGCTTCGTGCCGCCTCTTCAGCCTACCTCCTCACCAACGCCAACATCGTCGACGTACGCAATGGCACAATCCTCAAAAACTCCTCCATCACAATAAAAAATGGTATCATTGAATCCATCACCCCGAACTCTCCCTCCTCCACAGCACCCCAAACATCATCACCGTCACAAAAAGTCATCGACTGCAAGGGCAAATACCTATGTCCCGGCCTCTTCGATGCCCACGTCCATCTCATGGCCGTCCCCGGCTTTACAGACTTATCCAAAGCATTCGGTAACCCGAATGATGTGCACTTGCTCCGTCAGCCGTATGTATGCGCCCAAATGCTACATCGGGGGTTCACCTCCGTGCGTGACTGCGGCGGTGCTCATTTAGCGCTCAAAGAGGCTATTGAGGATGGCGTGTGGCCGGGACCCAGACTCTTTATTGCGGGTTATGCGTTGAGTCAGGCGGGCGGTCATGCTGATTACCGCGGGCCACACGACCACACTGAATGCTGTGGATTGGGAACCACGGGACTTGGTAGAGTCTGTAATGGAGAAGCTGAGTGTATGACTGCTGTGCGCGAGGGGATCAGGACTGGGAGCGATTTCATCAAAATCATGGCTTCGGGCGGCGTTTCGTCGCCGACAGATAAACTGGAGCATCTGCAATTCACGCCTCGCGAGATTCGCGCTATGGTGGAATGCGCGGATCAAGCGGGAACGTTTGTTACTGCTCACGCATACACGCCCAAAGCGATTCGGCATGCTATTAACAACGGTGCCAGGGGCATTGAGCATGGAAATTTCATTGACCCAGATACCGCGAAACTCATGGTTGACAAGGGCGTCTATCTGACACCTACACTGATCACATATGCCGAAATGGCAAGCCCGAATTGGGAGGGTTATTTACCCGTTGAATCGCAGACCAAAAATACAGAGGTCCTACAAGCTGGCTTGACAGCACTCAAAATCGCGTCTGAGGCTGGTGTCAAGATGTGCTATGGTACCGACCTCCTGGGACCCCTGGGGGCCGCACAGTCCAAAGAATTCAAGCTGAGAGCTTCGGTTTTGTCGCCGTTGCAAGTTCTGCAGAGCGCTACGATAAATCCGGCTGAGATGATGGGTTGTGCGGATACGTTGGGACAGATTCAGAAGGGGTTCAAGGCGGATATTCTCTTGCTAGATGCTAATCCGTTGGAGGATGTGACTATTCTAGATGATCCGGAGAAATTCATTTTGGCGGTTATGAAGGATGGGAGGATATACAAGAGTCGTTGGGAGAGGGTGGAGGAGGATGCGGAGATTCCTGTTAGGGTTAAGGCGGCGTTGTAATTGGATTCTAGGACGTATCTTGACGACTAGCAATCAAAAACGGTGATGCCATTTGATTTTCAATTAACATCAGCCGAATCTACCGGCCCCGTCAAATCCGCAAAATCTAGCATATCAAATCCCGTAAGACACGTAAGAAACGTCTGATCGTCACCATGCAGCCATTGCAAAGACGGATTCGTAGCCTCTAAACCGCCTTGAGTGTGCATTGGCTGATGGGTCTCGTGGCCAGTGCCGTCTGGAATATAGACCAAAGCATTCGACTGCTTTCGTAGTCTTGCTCTCGACACCGTTGACGTATCTGACCCTAGGATAGAAGGGGATAGTGTGTTGTTATCCATCGAAGAATGAGATAGGGGCGTCTGCCAGTGATATCCAATGTCATGTGCTGCTATCGACGTTGGATTTTGCAGCGTTCTAAAAGCCGAGTCAAGCGGTGGAGCAGCTGAAGGATCCGTCGTGGTATGAGCGTTATCATGATGCGCAGTAGGTTGCTGCGATCCATCCGCCCGGGCCAACCACTCAGCCCACTGAACATACAGGGATTCATTATCCTCATATGTCCCCGACTGTGTTTGAGAATGATAAACAGTCTGCTTCAGCTTCGCAACAGCTTCATCTGCAATAGACCGCAACATCTCGACAAACCTCACACCAGCTTTGGCACTCTTATTCCCATCAGCCATCTTTCGCAACGACTCTAAGCCAAAGTTGACCTGTGCTTCATATTCCGGGTCCCTATTCATAATACCCGCCAACAAGACAATGATAGTGGATATACTGCATCCTTGAAAATCAGTAAAGGAGAATCGTGTGAGGTTGTCCGTTTTGGTAATATTCTCGAACAGTCGCAGTAACTTTTTTGCCGCTTTTATACAATGTTTTGCTAGCGAAGGGACACTCTGGTCCCTGTATAGAGGCGATTTCTCCTTTGCGATATGATGCCGAAGATGTTCACGCACAACCGCAACGACACAGACTTTGCCGACTGCAATCCAGGCATAGTAATATTGCAGATGTAGATGGAAGACCGCCCGATAGCGCGAATCTCGAGGATCAATCAACTCAAGCGCAAAATCCGGAGGCAGACTTCGCTTCCATGACTTGAGCTCTGCTTCCACTGTCTCGAACCATTGTCTTGGAGTATCCGTGCCGCTGCTCTGGACGGGAGGCCACATGGACAGCGACGAAGACTCGGCGACGCGGTCAATGATCAAGGCGAGTTTGGCGTAGAATATCTGGTGGAGGTGATTGTCAAAGACTTGCGCTTTGTCGAAACTGGGACATGGTGAGGGAATAGGAGCACTGATTATCTCGGCGCTGATTGATCGGGGACGGTTGAGTTTGAGGGTGGTTGTTCGTTCTAAAGAGTATATGGACCACCATAGGCGTCTTCTGACTTCTTTTTCCGTGCTTGAGAGTGTTACATCTTCCGAATTGTCCATGTGGAGGTTGATTGTGAGCGCGGTGCGTAGCGCAAGCCCGAGATAGACGTACGAGGAACTAATGGCACTGGCGGGCATCAAATATACACCCAAAAGGAAAATAGCCTGCACAGTCACTAGGTTCGGCCTGTCAATAATATCAGGAACCAGCGTTTTAGCATGGCTATAAAATATCTTCCCAGGATCACCGTAGTCGGGTTGAATGATCACTCCCCTCTGGGACTCGGGTGGCTTCTCAAGTGTAGTCCACTGACTCCCCAGCGCAAAAGCTGCCAAAGCCATACACACAAAACGAGCGTCATGCCTTAGGGGAGATCTACTATCATTGTAGAACTGATCAATGTCCGACATGAAAGTGGCTTGGTCGAAGTAGAAGAAGTTGTCGGTACCATGCTTGATACAAACGGATACAAGAAAGTCCGCTACTGGCCGCGGGGGAAAGCCATTGATCGCTTTGCGTAATCGATGAGTTTCCTCTGATGAAGGTATGGAATCGTTGCTGTTGCTCTATAAACTGTATCAGGCTAATATCTGGTCAATTCTTCAGGAAGTTACATACCATTTGCAAGTAACCGAAATTCTGTTCTTGTACAGCCGACGATGAGTCAAGATATAATGTCTCTCGAATTCGGGAAAAGAATTGAGGCCATATGTAATTCTCTTCATCAAGCGAAACGTTTATGCTCGCGTTTTCTTTTGGCAGTCCTTCTTCATCTTCCTCGTCTCCGTCTTCGCCGGTCACTGTTTCCTGAGTAATCTGTGTCGTGTCATTGGACATCATTGACTGCTCCTCACTGACTGGCGTTCGTTCTCTGCCCCTATGTCAATGCATGTTCAATGATCACTAAATGTGTACAAGTTATCGAGGCCCACGAACCGAGAGAAGTGACATGAAAGCGAATTCTGAAGACATCTTGCACAACTGCCGCGTACCGTTTCTATACATTTACTCTTTCGCGATTTGCATCGATCACATCTATTGCCAATGTTGTCAGCGTCCACTGTCTTCTCCTGGCCGGGATTCTGCTGATACTAACGCTCTGGCGGCTCTCTTCCGATCTTCATCCGCCACACGACGCCGTTTCCGACGACATACCGATGGTGGTGATTGCATGTACGAGTATAGTCATCAAATAATTCATTCCAATTTTTTGGTAATGTGCAGGTGGAAGAGAAGGAAAGATAAGACCGACCAAATCTACACTCCCAAGATAGAGCTTACCCGATCAAGCTAGCGGCGCGGTATGTTCGGCCTATTATCCGATAACCCTCCTCCCGATCGCAACGTCCGTCCTTTATTTACGAATTATCATCAATCATCAATCAGACAGATATCATGCCTCCAACAGCATACGAAGTCTACCAAGATCTCGAGCGAGAGGAGCAATTCGCTCCCCAAGAGGGCAAGACCCATAGCTCCTACTCATCATGGCGGGAACGCGCCATGAATCGCAACCTACGAAAGGGTCTTGCTATAATCGGAGCCTGCTGGCTCGTCTATATTCTATGGCTAAACCGTCTATATGCTTCGTCTCTTTTACCGGGTTCATCAAATAATAGTGCCGAAATTGCAGATAAGGAGACTGTGGGAAAGACGGTTCCTCTCGACGTGCATATTATGAGCAAGTGTCCAGATGCAAAGGACTGCTTGCAGAAGTTGGTATTACCCGCGATGGAGAGAATCAGTGACAAGGTTGATTTTCAGCTTTCGTTCATTGGAAGGTGAGATTCCCCCACTTCTCAAACTGTTCAAGTATTAACTTTCCAGTGTCTCCGACAGTACTTCCGATGTCGAATGCAAACACGGCCCAACCGAATGCATCGGCAACATGCTCATGCTCTGCGCCGCCAATCTTCCATTTACTACAAGCCAAATATCATCAATTTCGCGAACCCCCGTCATCCGCTCCCTCGGTTTCGCAAACTGCCTCATTGACGATTACCCACAGATCCCGTCTCGGGTTCTAGTACAAAATTGTGCGCTAGAGCATGGAATAGACTTTGAAGCTTTGAACACTTGTGCCAGTCGTGAGGATGACGACTTTGAGAACCCCGGTGACCCGACCCCTGAAGACCCAAGTGGTATCGCCTTGCTACGCAAGAGCGTACGCCACACTCAAGATGTTGGAGTTACGAAGAGTTGTACTGTGAGACTCGATGAGACGGTCTGGTGCATTCGAGATGATGGGCAGTGGAAGGACTGCGCTCATGGTAGTGATGTGTCGACTTTTGTTGATGAAGTTGAGAGATTATGGAAGGAGAGGAATTAGCGATGACTCTTTCTTCTCCAGATCTATAAGTTGCAATTCCAGTCATGAGATTTTGACTAGACAATTGGGCAGGTTATGACTGTCAATTCATTGCCCATCTGATACCCCTCGTTTGTGTACTTATACATGCCAATTGATTATATTTCTCCTGAGATGGATTTGTTGCAAGACAACTAATGAACTATCCTTTTCATTTTGGAACTATCACTAGCCTGTTGATTGCGCCGTGTTTAAGACACAAAGCAGATCTATTTGTCCAATGTCTAGATCGGATCTGTATGATAAGATGACGCCTGACGACAAACGACGGACAAACAACACAAATCATCCATCTGATCATCTGCATTTAATTATTTCCCACCTTCTGGTCTTACGTCTCTTCCAATCTCCCCTCTAATTTTCCCTTTTGCCATTCTCTCTCCGCATACTGCCATACACTCTTGTCCTTCTTTTCCCTTATCCTTTTAACTTCCACCTTTAACTGATTCGTACAGCTTTGACTCACCAATTCGAAACCAACCTAGAAATCACAGACGAGAATGCTTCCAAGACTTGAGACTGATGCGGATTCTTTTCAGGTGATCGTGTCTCTCAACTAGTGTCACCAATTACTACTGTCTCGACTGCAATTCGACAAACTTGTCACTGTATTTTTCTGCCAAACCAAAATGACCATCTGTTCAGAATACCAGTCAAGATACTCGACCCCCTTTGACCATGTCGAAGCCATGGTCTCAGAGTACGAATCGATCAAAGATCCAAGTCACGGTCTACGCTACATCCGCGACAATTCCAGACTCTACTCTTCCTTCTGCGACCTCATCAAGCAGCACATTGGCCTGATCATGAGTCGTCCCAAGGCAATCGAAGATGGCCACGTTACTGTCTACGACAAGTGTCTGTTGGAGCTGTGTCGTAATGGCAAATATGTAGATGGTCTGGCTGGTCAAGAGTTTTTTATTCGCGAGTTCATGGGGATTGACCCTGACTCGCGTCTACGGAGAGATGTCGAGGATATGATTGATCGCGAAATCTCGGTCAAGGATGAGATTCTGAGGTGTTCGTCTCAACTTACCTGCTTTTGTCTTGAGGTTTGTTTCTATACTGACATGCTTATCTATAAGCCCCTCGGTCGCGCTCCCAGTCTGAACACCGACAAATCAAGGAAGGAAAAAAGGTTATCGCAACACAATCCCCTGTGACCCGATCTCAGAACCTACCATTCAGCGAGACCATCTTCGCCGCCTACGCAACAGTCTTCCACCCAGACATGACCATCAACGCAAACATCAACCGACTGCTACACACCTACTTCAGAGCCAAGAAGGACTTCTACACCAAATACGAGTCAATTCGATTCCTGTACGATCCGAAATTAGCCGACGCCGCGAAATTCCTACGTGACAGTGCCGAGAATGCGCTCAGTTACCTTGAAGCGCAGAAGCTGTTGACGTCCTGCGATATGAGTGATCTAGTACTTGAGCTCCAGACCGTGTTTGATTTCGCGAAGAGCAAGGCTATTGAGATTCTGGGTGGGAGGAAGCGCCGTTTCGAGGTTGAGAGTTTCTACAGGGATGGTGGGAGCGGTAGCGGCAGCAGCAGCATCAACGAAAGCAGAGTGTTTTTGTCTGAAAGAATCTCCCCAAAGCCCACTAGAAAGCGTCGGTCTATTGATCGGTACACTACTGCTGCGTATGTTGATTCGTGGCATCCGTATGCTAGACGCGAGAGGGCGCGTCCTGAGAGACGTCGCTCATGAGAATTGATCAGATTGTGATATACACGTCATTTATGAGATGAGGGATATGAAGTGAGATGGATCTGTGGTTTGTGTATTACTGTGTTTCTGCGAGAAAAGTGTACAATAGTGAGACTGTTCTACAGATGGACTTCAATGCGATTGTTCAAATGTCTGATAAGATAAAGCTGTGCTGATAAGCTTATCGCCGCCCCACAGTATGCAACCCACTAAGAACGTTAGGGGGAAACACGTGATACCTTTGGCTGTAAGGAGGAAACAACATCTTCAATCTCCAATCCAGAAAGGAATTGCAGCGATCTTTTCGTTTATTTTTGTTTCTGATAATTTATTTGCATTTACAGCTATATGTCAATCCAATTCCACGGATTTGACCTGACCATCAACAATGAACCATCCATCCTGAACTAACCGGTCATCAGCCTTAGCAAGAGCATCAACAATGGCCAACTTCAACTCGCATCCCGATCCTCCTACGGCTCAATCCGATAGCTCTTCCTTTTCCTCGAATTTTGTCGAAGTGACACCTCCGTCTATGGAAGGTTCGTCCTTGGTACCATCGAATCACTCCTCGAATTCGCAGCTCCACTTTACGCCAGATATCAGTAGTAACAACAGTTCGGAAAGCGGGATGGAGCAATTGAGTACGTCGGCTGCTAATATAAGTCGTCCACAGCCCGGATCGGTGGAACTCCCGCGATTACAAACGCAGGTTAGTCGGGGCGACGCCAACAACAACCCCCCAGAAGATGAGGACGAAGGACAATCAGCAGATGAAGCGCAAAAGTTCGTAAGCGTCACTGATGGCTACGACGAGGAAGGATATGATTCGGAGTTGGAATATAAGACTCGACATCGCTTGAGAAGACAAATGAGTACGGGCGCAGGCGCCAATGCTGAATATACGACGGAAGAAGAGAAAGAAGTTGTGAAGAGACTCGATAAAAGATTGGTATTATTCTTGGCTCTTTTATATATGCTTTCTTTCTTGGATCGGTCAAGTAATCACCCTTTTTTTCTACTGTTCTGTCATACAGAGCTGATAGGTGGATAGATATTGGAAACGCCAAAATTGCCGGTCTATCACACGATCTCAACTTATCATCCTCGCAATATGAATGGCTTCTTACAGCATTTTACATCACATATATCACATTTGAGTGGATGGCTTTAATGTATAAAATAGTGCCAGCGCACATTTATATCCCGTTGTGCGTATTCGCCTGGGGAATACTGGCGTCCTGTCAAGCATTGACGCGGGGATTCTGGGATATGCTCATCATCCGAGCATTGCTAGGCGTCTCCGAAGCAGCTTTCGGCCCTGGCGCTCCATTTTACTTATCTTTCTTCTACAAGCGCGAAGAACTCGCGTATCGTACCGCGCTGTTCATATCCGCGGCACCTCTTGCTACTTCATTCGCAAGTAGTTTGGCATGGTTGATTGTGAAATTAAGCAGCAACATGCCTATTGCACCGTGGCGATCGCTGTTTCTGATAGAAGGGTTTCCGAGTTTGGTGGCGGCAGTCTTTGCCTGGTTGCTGATCCCGGATTCGCCGGGGAAAGCGAGCTTTTTGACTCCGCGACAGAGGAAAGTTGCCAAATTGCGATTGCAGTCAAAGAATAAGATCGAGAGGCATGATTCGCAGTCTGCTGCGTCGGAAAAGTTTAATTGGAAGGCGGTGGTTGAGACATTGTGTGATCCGATGTCGTATCTCATAGCTGTATGTTCATTTCTTACCATTTATAGCATTGACATACTGACGATATAGTTCATGTTCCTTGGCTGCAATGTGGCATTCAGTTCGATGCCGGTCTTTCTCCCGACAATCATTAACAAGTATGTTCCAACCCGCCTCTTCAAGATTACGGCGCTGATGATATCAGCATGGGATATTCTTCCATAGCCTCACAAGCTCTTTCAGCACCTCCATTTCTAGTAGCTTTCGGAGTTGTCCTCGTAACAGCTTCACTATCTGACCGCTCCCGTACCCGAAGCCCATACCTAATCTTCCACGCGTTGATATCTGCAACAGCCTACCTCATCATCGGACTCACAGGACTCTTCCACTCACGCATGCCCACCTCCCTCCACACCATGATCCGCTACCTATGCATCTACCCCGCTACATCCGGCTTCTTCTCCGCCGTCACAATCATCATCACCTGGAGCATGGACAACCGCACCGCCCAAGAAGGAAAGGGGAGTAGCGTTGCCATTCTAAATATAGTCGGCCAATGCGGTCCGCTTATAGGTACTCGACTCTATCCCGATAGCGACAAACCATGGTTTGTGCGTGGCATGTTGACGTGTGCCACGTTTATGTTGGTGGTTGCCATACTGGCGTTGTCGTTGCGACTGGTATTGTTGCGTAGGAATAGGGGCATTGCAGAGAAGAGGGATCAGATGGGTATTGAGATGGCTGAGGGGGAGGGATTGATTGATCGTGGGAGAGATGGGTCGATGCAGGATGAGATGTTTACATATATTGTATAGAAAAATAGGTACCATCTTGATTCAAGGTTCGAGAACCGCGTTTATACCTTAAACCCACTACTCATAGGTATCCCTGAGCGTTTGAGATGATCCCATCCTCATCCAGTCAAAACCATCTCCTTCCCCCTCTCATCCCACCTATATAAACTTCCCTTGCCAACATTATACCTATAATAATTCTCCGTCCCTCCCGGCACAACCGCTTTTCTTAGCGTGATATTGATCCGCCCACTCCCGGACTCCCCTCCCTTCCGTTTCGGTATCGAATGCAACCAATTCGACTGCGTCTCACCTCTCATAATGACCATATCACCCGACCCAAGCGGTAATTTGAGCGGTTTATCTTGACCACCGCTGCCACTGCCCGTAGTACCGGTGACGGGCTTATGTTTCATCAGAAAGTCCCTTCTTGCTCCCAAGGTGAGGCTAGCGATAGTCGGCAAGGGGCCCAGAAATCGCTCATCATCGGAATGATACGAGATACTATCGTCGCCGGAGGCGTAGTAATTCACCAGCACGAAATTGTAGCTTGTCCCGTCGTTCAACGTAGATTCAACGTGTTGCCGTAACACGTCTAGACATGATGGAATGGGTCGCGGTGTGCATTTGTATTTGGTTTTGGGGATTGGTTGGTTCGTTTTGCTGTCGAGGAGGATTTTACTTTCCCCTTCGCTTTTGTTGGAGAAGTAGGATGTGCCATCGACGCCGAAGACTGTTGTGTATCGTGGCGTGTTGATGAGTGTCTCCGTTGGGCCGCGCTTTATGGTGTATTTTACGCGGTAGAAGGGTAGTTCTCGGCGCAGGAAGTTGAAGTATTCATCTGCTGTTGGCCGTGGGATGAAGGGCTCGTAGTATAGTAGATCTAGATGCGGTTGATTGTTGATTTCCTTTGGTGCTCGGGCGGGTGTCGTCGTCTTTAGGGCTGTGGAGATGTGGGATTGGAGCGCGGTGATGGGAAAGGGGTAGGAGGGATGAGTGTCCGCTGGTTTTGAAGGTCCTCTTGTCTCCTCTGGAGATGGAATCGTCTCTTTGAGCTTTTTGGATGAAGAGGCGTCTGTTGCAGAGGATCTGGCGGGTTTGAGATATGCGTCAAGGGTTCTTTTGGCCATTTTGTGTCTGAGAAGCTTGGTCAGTTGAATATATATTGATTCATGATCAATACCTAACTTGATGAAGTTGAGGCTTCTCAGAAATCATTAAAATGTCGACGCGACGCGACTGACGATGATGTCACGTATCGATAACCTTATTTCCGGAAATGGAAACAGCCGCCACGATCGAGCCCTAACTCCATTCTCGATCTGGCGATGACACTACTAAGAATGCCATCCAATCTAATCTAGACATTAGACGACTCATCTTTCTGGGAAATTGTGAAAATCTTGGTCTGAAGACCGGTAATCAGAACGGCAAATGTGATATCACATTCTCTGAGTTTTCAATGGGTATATCAACACCGTATGACTGTGCAATGGTCTAATGGAAAAGTTTTCGTTCCAACTGTCTTTACGGAGTACATATATCATCATCTCCGAGTTCAAATGGTATTTTTTTTTTCCCACGTGGTTGTGTGACATGGAGAAAGCTCTCGGTGAATGATGCTTTTTTACAAAGTACCTTGGTAGAAGGTATGACGGTTTGCTGTTGACGTAGAAATTATGTGTAAGAGGAAAGTAAGATTTTATTGATTAGCTTGTCAATCTGAAATCTGTACTAGCTGTGGGAAATATCTAACTATTTATACCTTTCCATGCACAGGGATACTTTCCACCTCAATAATGACAATCTTATGAAACTTGTATATGAAGCAATCTTGTCAAAGCATATAAAACACACAAAGCCTGCCTTTGTCAATATAACACATTCTGTACAAAGGCGGAAACGCTTGGCAGAACAGCACAAAGATTATTTATGCCTACATTTGCGAACTTCTTTCAAGGTTCGAGGGAATGATATTATATGTATACTAAGCATGTCTAGATCTATTCTCAGTCTAAGATCTCAATCCTGACATCGGCAATGGTATATGTCCTGAATACCAGCATGTAGTATATGATTTACAGCACCTCCTAGCGTAGAGTATAGTGTGCACAGCATCGTATCCATCATGCTCAACAAGCCCTGCACAACACCAATATCTAAGCTTATGATCAATTGACATATCACAAGTAAAAACATCACGCATAAAATTACTCGATTGATAAAAGACTCGTCTTGTGCATGATATGGGTTACGCAAGGTTACACCAGTTGAATTGTCGTTTCTTTTTGTATGCGATATCGGAGGGCGTTCAATGTTGATATTTATGGAAGTCTAGATTGATGTTTGGCGATGCATATTGTATTGAGGAGGGATATTGCATGATATGTATAGTATCCCACGTACTCCCAAGGCTGTAATTCTCTCTGGTCAATGGATTAAATCACTCATTCAATCGGATAAAGATAAATATAGTAACTTAGAAAATAACTCAATTCCTCAATTGATTCAACCGGCCATCAATCGGCATCTTGCAGCTACGTACATATTCCAAGCTTTGACATTAAAGAGTGTCTACCTATCTACTTCCCCGCATTCTTTATTTCCATCCCCATCACCCAGATTAAAAATCAGCTTTTTCGAAAGGAGATAGTTTCCATGTGTACATAAAGCCCTTATTGCATAGATATGCATGCATTTGTTGGCATTCATGTACATATGTATGCATATGTACAAGTGTTTACCAATATCTAGGTAACATTGTATCCTGGAAACCGGTAGGCATAACCCTAATCCCGGTTCATAGGCATGTATATATATGCTATTATTAGGTCTTTTTTTCTCTTGGCACTCAAGAAATCTTTCGAGATGTAATCTATCGAAGATGATGAATTATTTATAGGAACGTAGTGCGTATGAACAATTCAATTGTCGTCCCATGGTTGACTCCTCTGTGGCTTCAGTGGTATATCGCTCTCATATCCATGGATATACATCAGCATGTACCAACTTCAGAATCCAACCAATATATTGACGGCCATTGGTCCATGCATACATAATATATATTACTGCTACCTATAAATAATTCTCCCACTCTTAGTCTTAGGGAGTATTAAGATAAAGAAAAGAAAAAAGCAAAAATCAATAAAAAGGCGGGAATGACAACACCTCGCATCGCAGTGCGGGGATCACATACATCAACTTTCAAGTTAGTGATGGTGGATACCTACCTGCCTAGATAGATTGTTGAGATAGAACCATCATTCATGACTCTCAAGGTTCAGACTAAGTGTTAACTACTCTCACGAATCCATGGATAGCATCACAGTCTACGGAACGGTCAGAGACCTCAGAGCCAAATGATAAGGTACTTACTCAATCGGGATAGTATACTAAAACCACTAAACTAGTACATAACATGAAAAAAAAAAGAGAGGCTGGACTGGACTCTCAGTCTTCGGTCAGATATGTGCCTAACTCTAGTCTGGCTGTCATGAAAATCATCCATGACTCGACTCAATCGGTGCACTGGGCACAATCACATTGTGCTAGGATCGTCACGGGTGTGATGTACTCGTACTCTATATCAAATATCGGATGGATTCAAATGGATATTGAGTCTCGAAAATATTTTCGGAACCTCTGCGACCATTGGCCCATTCGATACATTTTTTTCTACTAGTTTGATGTACCTTGAGCATATCGTATCCATCACGTGTTTGTGTGTGGTGGTATCCATATTCCTTGATTTCTCCTCCGTCTGCGCAGTGCGGCGTCTGGTCTGACCGTCTCCATTTTTAAAGATTTGAGGCAAAACCTAAGTGGAGATTGAGAATCCCTTTCTTCAGCGAACTCGAAGTACGTACACCGTTGTGTCACAGTCGCTAGTTCATGGGATTCCGTGTCCATAACTCGATACGACGATGTCCCGAGTACCCATACCAGGATTTCCCCGCTCGGATTGTAGTATATCACAGTCGGTATATCAGACAATGTCATGTATATTTTCCGAATTATACGATTTGTTATTGTTGATGTATAAACATTCCAGAAACATTCTCTTTCTGCTCGAGAACAGAAGAGATTCTTGCGAGTTCAAGAAACATACCTAGGTAAAACCGTCTGTGAGAGTGTAGAGTCGGCCATCAAATTAACCATATATCCGTGTAACGCTCACGCTCACCGCTGTCGACCGTACTCGACCGCCCCCTCAGTCAGGCCAGTCCAGTTTGAAATAATAAATAATCGACATCAATGCAATGCGCGTTACTCCGTAGACATTCAACTGAGGCATTTGGTCCGTGGCCTAGTCCATGTAACCGAGATACATACATTAGTAATGCACGAAAGTACATTGCAATATGCACGATGCTATTTTCATTGTCTTTTTTATTTTTTTTTTCGTTCCGCTTGCTTTTTCTTCTTTGTTGGTTGATTTTGCAATTTGTACCACGAGGTGATGACGACTAACGCTATAGCCGCTCTTTCGTCACCAACATCATCTTCTAGCTTGGTAGCTATACGAAGCCCATCGCTTACTCAGGCGAGTAATAAGTGATTGGGCAGATATTCTGAATTTATTTCCGTCACTTGACTTGCCACTCTATTTCGACCGTTCGTGAGTCTGCAATATTACTATAGTACTGTTGAGTGCTAGCCACTCATCGAGAGAGTCGAGAGAGCTTCCCGATGGGGACTAGCTGATGAGATAGATTGCATCGGAGGGAAATGATTGGTCAGCTGGTGACTGGTCATGCTTCAAGAGCGTACTATATAATGCATATTCGAGAATACACGTGATGTTCTGACGATGTTGATTGATTGCTGAGCACAGCCACATCATGCTTATGCTGATGTTTATGTTGAACGCTGATTAGCATATCAATACCAACATCACAGCATCATCATGCCCAATCGAGTCGTCGACTTGAGATAGCAGCAATGCTGTCTGGACGATAGATGAAGTACGTACATGTAGAGGAGAACTCCGTACGCGCCGGGCCATGTTTTAGCGTGGGATTAGTGCCCATTTAGGTCCCAATTAGTGCTGGTTTAGCGTTGTTTAGGCAGTGGGCCGGTGATGTTCCCGGGGGGTCTGCATCCGGCACACTTCTTCAGCGCGCTGATTGGCTGCGGCCCCGTGATGAAGGCTGCAGTGTGAAGAAGCCACATTGGCCAATCAGCGCCGCCCACGGAGCTCTTTCCTCGAGGGCTCCTCCTGTGCTCTTGCCGTGCAGACGAGCCCTATGCCAATGGTCGCTCTTGCCTTCGGTCCTCCTGCTCTCTTAGCGTCCTGGCTTAGATCGACATCTCTGTCTTCCTCGTCGTGCCTTCTGACTCCATATCCCGAGTGACTGTGACTGACTGCCAGAAGAATCTGCAAGAAGGAATGGAGATACCGTATTCATTTGACTCAGCATCTCAGAGCACTCTGTACTTCATGCTCATAGGTATGGCAATGCATGAGATGGGAAGCTCGGTTGCGATCCGATGCAAGCTAAGCCGTGATGGATGATTGACTCGTGCTGTGACTAGTCCAGCTGCAGACGAGGCGGATGCTTGTCCCACTATCGCCCGTGATGCTCCCGGACAGATCTTCGACCTGCGCACGCTCGTTGGCGCTCGCCGTAAATTGCTCTAGCTCCTAGTCGTCCACTCACTGCCGCCGTTCTGACAGCCCCGCGACATGCCGTCGTGGTTGGCAGATTCCAACCATGCCACTCAGTATCTAGTGATGCCACTGGCGCCGTGATATGCCATGACTGGTGCTCGTTCTATATTCGGATCGGCCCTCACCTCGCTTCTCTTCTCTAGTCTGCTCACATTGCAACGCTAACAAATATGCCGTTGGGGCCTTCTCCGGTGCCTGCATCTCATTGCCCTGCATCTTTGCTTTTGCTGCTGCCCCTGCCCCTCAATACCAGGGTGTCTTCCCACAAACTTTGTCTCCCACGCACTATGTAAGCTGCAGTTTCCTTTTGTCCTGTACTTACATACCTTCCTTGTCTTCTTTCACACCCTCCTGAGAGAAAGGGAAAAAAAAGAAAGACACACCCTGGTCGGCGCCTACTCAACGCGTCCATCTTTGTCATTGACACATCAACTCAACCCGCTCGTCTCAACACTTGAAACAAAGTTCTTCTGCATGCCGTGGTCGCGGAATTTTTGTCACGCCCGGTCGTTCAGATATCGGAGGTCCGGCAGGTTGACGGGATAGTCGATTGTGATTCATAATCGGATCTAATTGACGGTGAGTAACACTTTATGCCAGAAATCTTCTTACCACTGTGCATGTGTTACCACCCATCGACACTTTTGCATTACCTGTCCTTCGCTTCTTCTTGTCTTGATATTTCTTCCAGCCTCGACATTAAGCTTGTACCCGGCCAGCGTCATGGTTTCACACTGACAACATAATAGCTCCTGTGCGTATCTGAATATGTCGGACTTGTCGTCGTGGCATCGACCTGTGGGATCCACTACACAGTCGACAGCACCCGTCACGCCTTTAGACCCAGCATGGGATTCTGAATTTCAACCGTGTGCATCAACAGCTTCGTTGTTTCTATTCTCACAAGGCTCGGTCATTCTCTGCCTGCATCATGACACCTTGGCAATCGAGCGCCGCTTCACACTTCATGAAGAAAGAATAGCGTTTATATGCGTCGATAATGTTAGTGAACGGGGTGCCGGGCGATTGGTGGTCAGCTATGATTTTGCCCAAACAGCAATTGTCTGGGATCTTTTCACTGGAAGTGAAATTTCGCGCTTCGCTTCATATGAGCCTCTTCGAGTAGCAGCATGGATGCGGAATGGGAATGTGGCTTTTGGTAATTTGCGTAATCGCCCAGTGTCGTGTTTGCGTATTAACTCGACATAGGCAACGGCAAGGGCGATGTGATTTTGTTTGAACCTTCGACTTCAGAACACTTGTCGGCCCGAACAATCTTCGACCCTATAACCTCCCTAGCTCCATCGGCAGACTGTCGGACTTATGCAATTGGGTAAGCAGTTGTTCACTAAAGCTGCTTCTGCGTATACTGATAATTATAAGCTATCAAAATGGCTCGATTCTCATAGCAACGTTGCACCCCACGTTCACGATCCTCCATACTCTTTCTACCAGTCGCGGTCCGTCTCCAATAGCATGCCTCGCTTGGCATGCGTCCTCATCAAAGCAAAAGTCAGATATGCTTGCCACACAAACTCTGGATGGCGATCTTCGAGTATGGAGCGTGGCAAAGGCACCAATGAATGAATCCCCTCGAGTTATTCGTGCATTGAAACGAACGGAACCATACTCGACGGGCCCGAAATGGATCTCCTGGTCCAAGAATGGCAGAATCGTACAATATTCAGACAGGTCAGTTTATTCGAACCACTTGTGAAAACTAGCTGCTCACTCCCACAGGGAAACTTGGGTATGGGACGTCAGGACGAAACATGTCACGTATGTAACTATCCCCACGATCGAAGACGTCCTTGGTATGGCCAATTATGGCCCAACTGCAACACTCTTCACCCTTGGCCCAAACAACACCGTCCAGCAATACGATCTGGAAAACCCGGCCATGGTCAAGAATGTCAGACACCTTCCAATGGACCAGATAGCGCTTGTCGAAGAGTCAAAAGTCAGGCCAATGTCACCAAGTTACTTTTCAAGAGGAAGCGGGACTCGAAGTGCCCAGGGTTTCCGAGGCCCGGAAGTTTCAATCCAAGAGCTTGCAAGCCAGCAACGAGCAGCCACCGCTAGTCCAATGTCACAGCGCAGCCGGACCAACTCGATCAGCTCACATGCTTCGTCTGGTCGTGTGCGACCTTTTTCGCCTGTCAACAAATCAACCTATAGTGGGACGACCTTTTCCATGACCTCCCCTCTTGGTCGCCTGCCTTCTCAGTCCGGCACATCCATTGCGTATGGTTCTACCGCATCGGTCTCTTCCGTCCGCTCTCGTGGTGGCTCGCGGCTTCGCCATGAAGTCACCCAAAGCCCTGTTGACAAACCCTTAGCAGATCTCTTCCCATTCACCAGGGAACGAGTCAATGAAGTCTCGTATATGCAGCAAGTACCACCACTTGACGAGTCTCACTTGACACCTGATGCATTGCGGCAACAAATGCTTCGTGTTGTCTTTGGATGGGAGGGAGATATCGAAGGTCTTATCAGGGACGAATGTAAGTTGAACTCCACCTCTCTTTTTTCCCGTTGTTCACGTTCTGATTGTTTCCTAGTAAGCCGGCATCCCCCGGCCAGTCAAAATGCCATCTTCCTTTCACGTTGGCTGGGCGAAAATGATCCAATGCAAATGATGGCTATGCTTAGTGCAGGTCCCGTAAATTCATCCGCATGGATGTTTCTGGCTCTTAGTCAAATGGGTGGTGAGGAGCAAGCCAATCAGGTCGGCCAGAGTTTCGTTCAGAGGTTACTTGAGATTGGGGATATACACGCTTCTGCCACAATTCTCCTGGCTCTCGGAGACCGTAACGATGCGATCGAGGTCTATGTGTCACGTAACTATTTCATGGAAGCCATCCTCATGACCTGTCTCCTACTGCCGAGTGATTGGCAGCGACAGTCATACCTTGTCCGCCGATGGGGTGAACATGTGGTGTCGAACGCTCAACAGCAACTAGCAATCCGATGTTTCATGTGCACAGGAGCCGAACCTTCAGAGCCATGGATGTCCCCTACCGCACCCAACGCACCTTATCGCATCGCCTCGCCTGTGTCGGAGCCACAGCCTAAGCCGGTCGAAATGCTGAAGCCCGAGTCTGCCAACCGAATGACCGTGAAGAACTCGGCTCTGAAGCTTATCACTTCTTTTGGTCCTCAAGGCAACCAAGCGTTCAAATTCCCAGGTCTCAAATCAGATGATCGCACTCCAACAAACGCACCCGGCATCACGCCTATTGCTGAATCAGCTGTTGGAGAGTCTGCTCTCTCGCCCGGAGGTCTTGGATCATATAGACTCAACAATGCGCGAAGCCTCAATAATGCATTGTCCAGAGTTGGAACACCTAGTCATGCACACCGACATCGTCTACCTTCGATTGGCGAAACTCCTGTGGATTCCCAGCCTCCCAATTTTCCCCCTAGGTCTCTTCCCACGCCGGTCGATTCGAGTTCCGAGAAAGGAAAACGCCATGTAACTAGGTCCGATCACAACGATTCTAGCGACAATAACGAGCCACCTGTGCTGCTGTTGACTTCTGCACGCTACGAACCAGGCAAGGACAGCCTCGGCCCAAGTCCACAAACAGCCGTCCAGACAACAACAAACAAATTTGAAGGTATCAAGGGTCTTCCATCACCTGCTGCCGGAGTTTTTGAAACACTCAAAGGGCAAGCCGCTGCCAGAAACGGCTCTCGGGACCGAAAACCAGAAGGTCTTCATATTCAATGGCCACCAGTCGATACATCTGAGTCTGAGGCAGGTCCATACACTGATGGCACCGGCGGCGGAACTCCAGCTTCGGTATTCCAGAGCTTGCGCTCAGCAAAGAGTCCCAGTGTCAGCAGCCGCAGTATTGATCAATATATCAGTAGCCTAGACGAGGCTAATTACTATGCCAAAAACGTGCATCGCCCTCATACAAAGACTCGGCGACACGGAGACGCAGGTAGTGAACACGGCAAAAAGAGTTCTAGGAACGGTTCTGTAGATTCTCGTGGACGGGCAACCAACCGATACATTGCGCCTGCTAAGCGCTCACCTTCTTCGCCGGTTCCAATGTCTCCAGAAGAGTTTGCCAAATATAACGCAAGTGCGGAAAGCCTCGGCACTGATGCTTCGAAATATCGTAGCAGGAGCCATACCAAAGGCAGCTCTCGTGTTCGGAGCTCATCCAAAAACGACCGCCGCCAACGATCGTCATCGAGAGGGATTGACCGGAAGCAAAAGGTAAAGAGTCGCAACAGCAGTCGTCGCCAGAGTCGGGGACGCAGCGGTGATAGGAGCAAATCAGGCATTCGATCACCAACATCACCCTTGCCAATGTCACCTTCCGAAGATGTGAGAGGATTTGAAGATAGTCTCCGCTTTGTTACTAGTGACCGCGAACGACTACATCGGTCTCGGCAGCGAAGTTCAAGTCGCCGTGGTACCAGCAGCGTGAGAAGGGACCCCTCACCAGACAAACGACATAGAGCCCGATCAAGCAGTCGCCAGCCTCGAGAACACAGTCATGAGCAAGAGACCAATTCTCAGATTATGCTATCAAGCGAATCTTTTGAAGATACTTCAAGAGCAGAATTCTCTAGTAATTCTAACATGGTTTTGAGCGCACATGAAAGGGCAAAGAGGGAATTGGCAGCAGCAGAACTCGAGGCGCGACGACTCTCACTAGCTCGGCGCCCCTCTGCTCCCAAGATTCCACACCCTGGTGACTTTCAGACCGCTGCAATGATGTCTGTTGTTGGTGGGAATCTACCGGAAAGCCCACCCTCGTCAGGCGGGTCTTTCAACAAACGGGTTCGATCCAAGAGCAACGCCAGCAAAAGGTCACCGACCTTTGCGAATGGATCTGATTCTGGTTCATCTACTCGAGGGCGTTCTGGTACCGTCGGTCTGCCAGCTACTCCAAAGGCAATGCGACGTCCCAAATACAGTGAAGGATATGTTGATGACGAAGCACCAGCCATGCCAGAAATGCCTCTGACTCTCCCGAGCACGGTCTATCAAGCAGAAGCGGCCAGAATCAGCCGATCCATGTCGGTACCAGTGGTTGAGTTTCATCAAACACCGGTTCCCGCCGACCTTCCCCATCACCCAAGGTTTATTCCTCATATGCCGCGCAGCAGATCAACCAGCAGGACTCGAGGACCACGGGGGCATCGGCGTGAGAATTCTGGAGAGCTAGGCATATCGACTTATGGATCGCCCCCGTCAGTCTCGGTGAGCATTGAGCCTGAGATTATTGTGGACAATACCAAAATCGTTCCGCCAATTCTTCCGGAACTACAGCATTTGAACACGCCTCCCCCGCCACCACCTGCTCCTAGAGGAAGGGAAATGGTGTCGAGTCAAATCATTACAGATAATGCTCGTGTAGGTCATGAACTTGCCCGGCCAATGACGACCGGTGCTGACGCGCAGTCTATGCGTAGGATGTCCGTTGACCACCGACGAGGTCGCAGCATCAACGAAACTTTTGCAAGCAAGTTCAGGAATCTTACCGGTCGAATGCGCAGCACCAGCCGTGGACCTGGTGTACGTTCTCCACCGACAGAATCTGATAAGAATGCGATCTCTCCATACGAGAGTGTTCAAGTGCCACGCGACTGATCTTCTTCCTTCTGTCTTTTTGTTTTCTCTTTCACACCACTCACTATTACAACTAATGTACGCAAACGAAGTTACGAATCTCTTTTACTTCGAATATCCATCTGCTATACATGCTGTACGATTACCAATATGCATCTTGTTTTGCTTTTTGATCTTTACTTTGATACACTTGTTCGTATCAGTTTCCAGCCTTGAGCAGTTCACTCCATTTTATACATATATATTTCTGGTTATTTGCTTGCGTTGTGTTTGAATTCTCGTTTCAAGAATTTGTTCTTGAGAAAAGAAGTTTATAGTGTAGCCCGCGAGGGCGATTACAATGGCTATTTGTGCGGACAGCCTACCAATTGATAAATTAAGTACTGAAGTATATATCTAAAACGTATCTCCATAAATGTTTGATATATCAGGCGTAGTGTGTTGCCTTCCCCGGAATTGTTGACAGAAACAAGATGCTGACTAAGCCACCGATCGACGTCAGGTTATTCCGTGTGGAGTGCAAGCTCCGAGTGGCCAAGACCTTCTCCTCACGAGCTCCTCACTCGACACCTTCAGTATCTACAACTACGTACAACATCATAACAGAACTCGACAGCCACAATGGTCCTCGACGACCCCTCCTCATCACGAACAACCCTCGACCCTTCCAAAGAAACCTCAACCTGGGACAGCCCCGACCTCTCTTCGCGCTATGCCTCCGTCTTCCCCCTCAAAATCAACCGCGAACACCTCCAACGGCCCAATCCTTTTGTGCTATGGGTCGGTTTCGCAGGTCCGTGGAACTGGGAGCGAACAGTGATGTACCGTCTTTCGCAACAAGTCGAGACTGTAAAGGGATTACTACGACGAGATCTGACGCAGACGGAACTGGACGCTTTGACGGAGCATGCGAGTCGGGAAATGAATACGCGCAGAATCGGGCTTCCGGTCGGCGTGACGGCGGGGTCGATACATGCTTATTATACGCTAAGAAGAAAATTGAGTATGCCGAGTAATGTCTCCTTTTTCGAAAGTTTCAGGACCGCATGGCGTCTTGCCGCCGTGCAGGAACGACGTTCGGCCGCGTTTGCGGCTGGATTGAGGCTTGGAGCTTGGATGTTTTTCATGGCTGGTAATTTTGGTGGGTATGCTACGTACAAATTTACGGTTGCGTTGACGTCGGATCCAAGACTGGGCGATTTCAGGGAAGCTATCAAACGGTATACGGAGGCGAGGATGCAGAGGTTGGAAGGGTACAAGGAGAAGGCGAAGCAGAGGAGGGAGGGGATGGATGCTGTGAGGCATGCGGGTGCGACGGCTAGTGCGGAGGAGGCTGGCGAAGAGTATAAGGGTGCGGAGAGTGGAAGTGTTGGTACTTATGGGCAGGCGGAGGAACGGGGGCAGAGTGATGCACCACCATATCAGACGTATCAGACTCCGTCGAGGGGTTATGAGACGCCTCGTTCTTATACTGCCGATAGTTCCCCGGGTCCGTCAGACTTTTTCGACGATGCCAGTCCGACGGCACCTGAGTATCAGGCATCAGTAGCAACATCGAAACCATCATCGAATGAAAATGCATGGGACCGCATCAGACGCGAAAACGCCTCTCGAGCATCAATCTCCACGCCATCGTCACAATCTAGCTGGGGACGACCACAACAACAAAGCACATCTTCAGAATATTCATCGTATGAGAGCGAACAACAATCTGGTCAACGAGAACGGGAATCCGCTCAACGAGATTTCGATAGAATGCTCGATGCGGAGAGGCAAATATCTCAGCAAGATGCAGGAGATGAGAGCAATAGTAATAAGAAGGGATGGCGACGGTGGTAGTTTTGATACTACACTTCTTGTATGATATTTATATAGCTACTAGCTAACTAGCAGGTAATCTCGCAACCCCACTATATCCAAGCTTAACCCTATCTAATCAATTACGATAAGTAATCAATCAAAATGACGCCATCAACACCCCTCTCTAAAGCAATATCTCACCATTCAACCTTGGAAGTATTAGGATTCCAAAGTCGGTTTGGATGGAAATTGATTTCTAAGCAGGTTGAAGCAATCGGATATATAAGCTACAGCGACCCCGGGGTATGTATCATTGGAATGTGACTTCGATTATCTACCTAAGTATTGATATTGATTGATAAGCTACCTCATCCCAACCAAGACATCTCATTAAAAGTATCAAAATGGCAGCAAAGAAAGCAATCGCCGTCGTCGCAGGCGTCGGTCCTGGAACTGTACACCCCTCTCCCTTCCACCACTTATTAGAATACCTAAACTAACCGTCTGCGTCTGGCGATAAAAAGGGCTCCTCAATAGCCCGCAAGTTCGCCCAAAAATATCCCGTCGTCGTCCTCGCACGTAATCCCGCAAACTACACCGAAGTCGTCGACACCATCAACGCTGCTGGCGGGCAGGCCATAGGTCTCAGCACAGACGTCTCTGACCCTTCCGCTGTATCCAACGCATTCCAGAAGATAACCACGGAATTGTTCCCCGGTAGTCCCATTGCAGCTGCTATTTTCAACTCTGGTGGTGGGTTTGTCAGGAAGCCGTTCCTGGAGTTGACGACGGAGGAGTTTCAGGCTGGATGGGAGAGTCAAGTCAAAGGCGCTTTCTTGTTTTCGCAGGCTGTGCTGCCGTTACTCCTCAAAGGTGTGGAGGAGAAGAGTGAACATCCGCCGAGTTTGATTTTTACCGGTATATTTCCCCCTGTCCTCTTTTATGAGAATTGGGGCAAGGTATTGACGATAGGACAGGTGCAACGGCAAGCGTCCGCGGCTCAGCCCTCTTCAGCGCCTTCGCAAGCGCAAAGTTCGGCCTTAGGGCCCTCTCGCAATCTTTGGCAAGAGAATTCGGCCCCAAGGGGGTGCATGTTGCGCATGTCATTGTTGATGGTGTGATTGATATTGCGCGGACGAAGGGATATGTGTTTGAGCATGAGGATGCCAAGATTAGTCCTGATGCTGTAAGTCCCCTTTATCACCCACCGTGGGAATTGAGAGAAAGAGGGAGATTGCTGACGGCGTAGATTGCCGATTCGTATTGGTTTTTGCATACGCAGCCGCGAACAACATTTGCGTATGAGTTGGATCTGCGGCCGTATGTTGAGAAGTGGTAATTTACTTATACTAGCACCCTGAAGAAGATAGTAGTTTAATGAATAAGAATGACAATGTATTCTGCAAAGCACATTTTATGACCGGCTCATGCTATAAAATCATCAACAAACAATCTAATATATACCATCAACCATCGCCGTCAACTGCAACCTCCTCAACCAGCGTCTCGCCCGTAATCGAGACACCATGCAACCTCGCCAACCGCTCCTCTTCCTTCTCCATACGTATCCGCTCCGTCTCCCTACGCAACGCCTCCAGATTCCACACTCCGTCATCTTCACCTTCTTCGTCCGACTCCTCATCGCTGTCGCCCGCAGCACGCCAATTGCCAGATTCAAAGAGCGTACGACCTGTAGCTTCCTTGGCCTTCCGCGCTTCTTCTTCTGCGGCCTTTTTGTCCAGTCGTTTCTTTTTCCATTCGGCAAACGACTCGGGTGTGACTGGTGTTAGGGTACCCGTCAGTTTGTGTCGTTCAATTTCGAGGAAATCTTCTAGAGTGAGAGTATTGAGGGGCGATTTGTCCATGAGCGCTTTTTCGGCGGCACGTTGCTCTTTGGTTTTGAGTACGAATCTATTCACGTCAGTCTTACAACTAGTTCAAACAGACAGAAAGGAAAAAAAAGGGCATACCCAGGAGGCAGAGCATGTCGGTACATGCACTTATCACCACCATTCGGACACGTCCAAAACCAACCATATTTCTGATTCTCAACCGCCTCAATGAAATATTTGCACACTTTGTCGGTAGTCGTCTTTGGATTCCCATGTTTACTCAACACCACATCTCTCAATTTCGCCTCATCCCACTGATCAATGGTATCTTTCTCCTTGCTATTAGCAGCGGCCTCCGCATCTCTCGAATCAGAGTACAAATCCCTCTTGGCCGCCTTCCTCTCCACGCTAAGATCGTGGCTGAATTTACACTTTTTGCCCTTATCGCAGTGTCCCTGTTTATAAAACTGGCACACCACAGTCTTAGGGTCCACACCAAAAGGCACTTTTTGTACTTGGACGGGCTTGAAGAGTTCTGCGGTGTCCTTTCGGGCTTGTTCTTCGGCGGCCTTCTCGGCGGCTCGACGCGCCTTTTCGGCTTCTTTCTTTTTCTCGTCGGCATTTTTGTTGGATTTGGCTTGTGCTTCGAGTTGGGCTATTTGTCGGCGGGCGCTTCCTCCTTTTTTCTATCGTTCAGAGTCAGAATAGTCGAAAATAGCGAGTGGGTTGGGCACGGTGCCGCTAGAATTGACCTACATTTTTCATACCAAACGTCTTCACCCAGTCAGTCTCATTCCAATGATTCTTCCCAGACGTAAGAAAGACTCACCTTATCCTCCACCGACGCCTTCTTCTTCTTGGGCTGATCTGCTCCTTTCTTTGGCGGCATCTCGGCGACGGCCCTTTCCCTGGGCTGGGCTCACTTCTCAATAGCTGTATCAATGGAGTCAAAATGACGTGGCTATACAATAAAACGGCCACAGAAATGTATGACTAGCCACTTGAAAAGGTCGTGAGAGTATGGAGATAGAATATAGCGACGCAATCACGACCGCCACAAAGTTGTGGGCTCTTTGTAGATTAGTCTCATTTTGCACTTGATGCCCGCACTATCTTTGGTGGGGAAGTCACGTGTCGGGGCCTGATTTTTCAGGTGGCAACTCATACCACATTTCGGCAAAGTTGTTTATCATTTGATGATTGATTACTATATGTATACTATTGTACAGCTAATGGTTTGTGTACATGCTCGTTATGTCGTAAGTCGTAGGCATGCTACAGTTTCGTCCCCTCGCGACCACCATCACTCAATCGCCGTGGCGTTACCCCATATCCAGGGCCAGGTCCAGGTCCATGTCCAGGAGCAGGTCGACTCGGACCAGGATTTGAATCTCCTCCTCCTGCAGCACCAAGTCGATGGCCTTGCTGCAATCGAGGGTTCAACAGCCAATGCATTTGCATCCGTATTGTGTTGATTGCGGCGCTTGTATGAGCTAAGTCCTCGTTGACACGCATGCTTTCGTTTAATATCGCCATGCTGGCTCTAGCGTCAAGGTCCGTCATTGCATGTGATAGCTGGGATACCTCTTCTCGTAAAGACTCATGTAGAGACAGCAGATATGTCATTGCGGTCGAGGATGATAGTTGTGATGAGCGGTCATTATCTTCCACCTCTCCATGTCCAGGTTGAGATTGGTCCTGGGCCACTTCGTCACCGAATTGACGTTGGTTTCGATTTTCGGGCATGAAACGTGCACTTTCCATCAGAGTAGAGCGTATATTGGCGATTCCCTCTTCAAGAATTTCATTCCTCTGTCGTAGTTGCCGGATCGTCATGTCCAGCGAGTCAATGCGCGAGTTTTGCACTTCTAGATACGGGCCCATAGTAATCAATGGGCAGCTTCGTTCGTGAATCGTCAGATCCGAACGCTTGAGCTTAGCAGGACATCCATATTTTGACGCCTGACATGGATGAATAGCTTCAGGACACGTCTCGATATGTTGCTCCAATGCGCTACGAAATACCATAGCGCCACAATCCGGACAAGTCGTTCGTAAGCTAGGACATTGTTGATCTTGATGTTCCTACTCGCATATTAGACTATTATAAACCTCCATCAGGGGAAACATGCTCACCTCTAAATCTTGCTCCATGACATCCTCCTCGCAAGCGTCACATTTCATCCTACTGTGCATACACTTTTCGACATTGAGATTCTTTTTGCGCGTCTTTTGCTCGCAAGTCGAATCGGGACATTTCATCAACTTGTAATCGCAGTACTTATCCACATGCAACTGCACATGTCCACGGGCCATAATCTCTGCACAGCCCTCACCGGAGTATGGACATCGTACTCGAACATCATCACACATATTAATCAATATCTTCGGCACTTTGCCACCGATTTCTCCGCGGGCGCGACAAGACGGACATCGAAAGTCTCTTGAGTCAGAATCATTGGACATGATGGCGTCGTTGATGCATTTTTGGCAAAATACATGGTCACACTGAAGTCGCAAGGGTCGGATAAAGGGGCAGTGGCATATAGGGCACATTAGATGCTCGTCATATGTCGAGACGTAGTCCAGTGCTCTGAGGTCAACGACCTCTTCTACCCCGCGTTCTAGGTCCATTGTTGTAAGAAGCTCGGTTATGTCCATTTAGAGAGCTGGAGGCGTGATGATTATTTATGGTCTTTCTTCACCTCTGATGCCGATTCTGCTAAGACCATGGAGTAACACAATAGCGAAAGGGGTCGCCAGACTCCAGTATGAGAGCTGATGCACCCAGCTAGGGATTCCGAATAGTTTCTTGTGATTGGATGATGGTCTAGTGGCTGAAACAGACTTGCGTGATCTGCAAGAATTTGTTTTGTTCTTTCAGTCACATAGCAGCAAGTCCTAGATGTATCAAATCGACAAAGGATGTGTCAAGGGTCGTAGACTTGTAGTTCCTGTTGTAGTCGAGGAGGTGAAGGTTCAAAGTTCCGGCTATCTCAAAATTGCATCAGAAGAAGGAGCCACCCAAGCACATGCCGAAGTGATCCGTCAATCCGATCACACTTAATTACTGTCCACTTATCAATCTTTAATTCTGTCCAACACTTCTGCGCTGGACGGGTCTACTTCTGACTACAGCGAATAACGCTGTCAACAACCACTAATCATTTGCGGACAGACCACGCTCGACTTGGGCTTAGTACGGGATCTGACGCCGCGGCCTGGCCCGTTTCAGGCAACTCATTTCATTCACAACCAGTCGACCACCAACATCTACATCAATCTCGGTGCATCAGCTACACAGTTAAACGACTTTTCTATATAATACACGACCAATTCCAGTAATCGACTCAACCAGCCGGTTGTTAAACCACAACATGTCGAACCCATCCCAACTCTTCCTCCTAGCAGACCACATCAAACTCTCCCTCCTGGAACGACAACGCGCAATATCCCTCAACCTCGAACCAAACACACAAGACGGCGAAATCTCGCGATCTTTAGAATCGTTCCGCGAAAGCCTTGAGCGCCTCGAAAATGACATCAATAACGCAGACGACGATACGCAAGAACAAATAAGCACATTACGCACTCAATACGACGACTTTGCATCTCAATTCTATGGAAACAGCGAAGAGACCAGTGATGCCACAAAAATACCCAATGATCCCTCGCTAGGCCCGGATTTTGCACATGCGACTCGCGGGACAAATCTGCAGCAACCTATTCCGCAACACCCGATCTCCAAATCGGTGCGGTTTACGGACGCAGATCACGATGACGATGATGCAGAATACAACTCCAACAGAGCGACATTACTACAACCCTACCGCGACGACCCCAATAGCGCGCGCGAAGAAGGACGGGCATATCTCGATATCAATAACCTCCATAACCAACAAATCCACGCCCATCACCAACAGATCCTCTCCGAACAGGATGCGCAGTTAGATACGCTGGGCGAATCTATCGGGCGTCAGCACCAGCTCAGCATCCAGATTGGCGATGAATTAGAAGGACAGATTGCATTGCTGGATGATGTGGATGAGCATGTTGATCGGCATCAGGGAAGACTTAATAATGCGCGCCGCAGACTGGACAAGATTCGAAGGAAAGCGGGAGATAATTGGAGTATGATGACTATTGTTGGGTTGATTATTGTGCTTGTTATTTTGATTGTTATACTCAAGTAGTCTTTTCTCTTTTTTGGGGCAAGCTTGTATGGCGTTGTGGGCGGGTTTGGTTATGTATCTCATGATACCACTCTCTTTTATCTTTTTTAATTTACCATGGAATAGACATGATTCTGTCTCATCGTTCACATTGATATTGATCTGCTGCAAGCAATATCCTTTTCCCAATTTCGGTAATTATTTACACAGTGCTAGAACTACAGAACCAGTCAATACAGTCCCATGCATCACATCATCTTCTTCGATGGAGAGAAATACGGAGTACGAAGTAGTAGATCATTTCTTCTGTTTCTTGAGCGCGGCCTCCTTCGCATCCTTAACAACATTATCAACGCCCGCAGTCGACGACTCTCCTCTATCAGCTTTCACGTCCGCCTCACTCTCGCTCGCAAGTTGTTCTTTCCAATACGCTTTTCCGGACTTGACGTTTTTCAGGTTCTCTTCTTTGTGGGATTCGTATTCATTGGGGAGATTGTCTCTGTCTGTTGTGTTATTAGTATGGAACTCTATTGACTCTATAGATGAGAGGGGGGGTTGGGGGGGGAATACTGCGATCAGATTCTTTCAGTGCCCGCTGAATGGAGGATGTTGAGAATGCTGCTGATCGTACTACTCGTGATGAGGCGCTCAATGTGGTTGAGAGAGAGGTGGTGAAGGGGCGGATTGTCTGGCGGAGGTAAGGGAGTGAAGCCATGATTCTTTCAATTCTTCTTAATCAACTTTAAGATTCAATGTTTGTCGATGGGGTGGCGAGTTTGTTGTATCCGATAGATATATATACACGGACACGGTTCAATTGAGAGTTCGTATGTATGAAAATAAACGATTGAATAGTCGAGTTGAAGCCAATGGCAGTGCTTAAGATACTAACCGATAAGATTCAAGTAGTGAGAGAAGGAGAAGTACCAGGTTATATACGAAAGCAGAGTCATGCCATCAACGAATGATGGTTTGGGTGGTCGAGCATGGGCTATGACGTCAGAGCGACGATTTGCTGTAAATGCCTCAGGTTGCACACCCGACATCCTCGGTTGTGCTATGTAGACCACCATATTTACCTTTACGATTTACATGTACATCGAGATCGAGATAATGAGAAGCAATATATTCGCGGCCTGTGTAAGACCAGAACTCCAGACCAGGCAGGTCATCATTTCACCACCCCATACATATGCCCCAATGGATATCCGCATAGACAATGAAAATCAACAGAACGATAGAAAGAAACAAGAAAACGAGGGCTCTCCCGATGCCCAGATATCTTGACAACAGAATGCTCGAAAAGTCACACAAAAACCAATAACAAAATCACACCCAATGCAGACATGTATCGTTTCCGCCGTCTAGTAAAGAAAAAATCAAATCAATCAAGCAAACAACCGTTCCACCCCAGTTACATCCATCCCAGTGATATAGTGATATAATGATAAATGATGTAGAAGAACATATTACCGAAGAATAAATGCGTGTCGTAGAGTGTCTTCAAAACAAGTCGTAGGTCGAAAGTCGCCGAGATCCAAAGAAAAACTCCCCTAACACGAGGCATGCGTTTGTGATATCTTGAAAAACCAAGAGCAAGAAAGTAAATAAAACAAATGCTGCGCTTTCTATACACTGTAGCAGCAATCGTGCACCAGGCCGAAAACGAAATTTTGGTATATTTTTTTCCCGTCGCAGA
Organism: Talaromyces liani; assembly: GCA_022814505.1. Lineage (NCBI taxonomy): Eukaryota > Fungi > Ascomycota > Eurotiomycetes > Eurotiales > Trichocomaceae > Talaromyces > Talaromyces liani. The sequence continues at coordinate 49,139 of JAKLNL010000049.1, forward strand.
AAAGGAAGAATGCCGTCACAAATGGTCGAGTCGAAATGCAAAACATGTACGCCGTCGCTGATCTGCAAGTATCGTGGGTAAAAGGCCGAGAAAAGCAATGTAGTCGTCGTCGTCAAATAGAAAAAATATATACAATATTGACAGAAATTCTTTTTTTGATCAAGGGAATATATGGTCAGTAGAAAGAAATGTGTCGTGCAATGATCGTCGAGACCGAAAGAAAGAAAACCAAACTCCTCTTACCCAGATGATGCAGATGACGCCAGCGACGGCAGAGAAATGAAGTCACAAGGCATGCCTAATGAAAAGGGAAGTCTGACCATGAGCCAGGACTTTCGAGATACGACGAGCTCACCACCGACGCTGGTTTTGCATCATGCTGGGATTGATTGAAGTAGGAGGGCTGGCAAGAGTAATGCCGGTTTGTGGGTTCACAATCGGAATGACTTTTCGGGCACGAGCAGCCGCGGGCTGCTGGAAATGCATGGCATTGATATTATGGTTCAAGGCGGCCGCAGCAACATTGTTGACATAAGAAGCTGTGGTGGAGGGACCGGGTGAGAGAGAAATGCTTGGCGTCACCTGTTGCTGGGCGGGTTGAATCTGGTGCTGCAGAGGCGAGGACTCCGGAGAGCCGCTGGACAGGGATGAGCGATCAGATGCAGATGAGTTGATAGAATGCAACTACGTCTGTTAGTACAATGAAAAGCAATAGGCAGATTATGCTGATAAACGAACATCGTCTTCGGTAAGCAGATTAGGACAGAATTCCAGATCATCATCCAAATCAAACGAGCGACCAGCCTCGAAACGCTGACGGAAAGCCGTAACCGTAGGAGCTTCGACCATTTCCCGCATGGTCTTTACGTTGCGAGATTGCCGCTGGGCATTCTGAGCGGCCATGCTGCGAGGCCCTCTTCGGCGACCACCGTGGTGATTGTTGGATTGTTGCATGTGAGCATTGGCAACGGCATGATGTTGCTGGTGCTGGTGTTGACCGTAGAAATATGCAGATGCCATGGTGTGTATATGTGTGGGTGTGGTATATAAGTGATTTCAATAGATGAAACAATCAATGAGCGTTGTCTAGTCTTTCGATTGAACCGGATAGATTGAACCAATAAAGGAATACAAGTAGATGGAAGGAAATGAATATAAGAAAGATTGTAGTAGATGAAGCGTACGTAGAATTGGCGAAGTTGAGAGAGTTGGAGTTGGAGTTGTAGCGAGTTGGGATGGTGAGTGTGGGATGGATTGGACGCGGAGAGAGAGAGAAGAAATTAACGATGGCGGGACAATAATAAAGGCTGACGGGGAACGTCTTAGTACTGGTGGGAGCACTGCCTGGACGAGGAGTTACCTACGTACTGTACGATACTAGTCGAGGCACTAATACATGGTTGCAGGCGAGAACAGCCATTCATGTTGTGGCTAGTGGAGCCGTTGCGCAAGGGCAATACCATTTTTTTTACCGGATTGTTGAGTACCTCGCTAAGAGAAGTGACTCAGCGTTCGTATTCTGTAGCATGTTCTAGTATTACGCAGGTAAGCAGATCCACATGTATGAGACCAGGTCATGCACTCTTCTTCAAGCGGAGCCAATTACAGCGAGTCTCAGCAAGCCGCTAGTCGTAAAGCTAGTGGCAAACCCAAAATCAGCCAACCATTTTCGGACAAAAGTGGATTCATTTCCCAATTTTGCTATGTCATTTCAGCCACCATGTGGATACCTGTACCGAATACATCCAATCAGTGGGCATGTTCAGACGACTCGTGTGCAGCGGCATGCTCTGGATGGAGCTGGATGGATTCTGCTGTTTTCTTTTCTTACAGACAGCAAGCATAACATGACGTTGACCCATTCCGATGGCTGTTTTGCTGTGCTGGCACGTATTATTACGACAATTGTATTATCCATACAAACCCATACATATGTGCTCGCTTGTAGCATGTCATAACATCCACCGTCGATCTGATTGATATCATTATCCGAACAGTCCGACAATAGATAAATACAATCGCGGCATAGTGATCACTACGTATGTGGTGACCAGGCATGGCTATGCAGAATCCATGGCTAAGCCTCTGGAATCCTGGTAAGGTGCGGACTGCGGAACAGAGACGGAGTACTCCGTACCTGCGTCCGCTGGGCGAGATGCCGACGCTCCCGTAAGATTCATCATTCCTCGATTGATCGGATTGCTAGCTATGACCGTGATTCTAGACATTCTAACATGATGATAATACCATCATACATAGTTGACAACTTGATAGAATCTCCTGACACTGTTAACAGCTATATCAACACCATGCATGCCTTTTGTGTCAGTGGATGGAGTATCCGTATTGTAAGCGAAATACCGTACCAGCCGTGCAGCTGACCTGGAAAATTCTCGACTAACAGCCTAAACAGCGCTAGTGCCCTATCCAACGATCTTCAAGGATCGTCCTCTCTAACCGAAACTCTCAGTTCCTGACACTCTTACTCCGCAGTAAGAGTACTCTTGCCATGCTATTTTTGCATTGACCGTTTCACTACATTGACCTACAGATTGTTCACGGCGTATGATCGGTTGGTTTTGTTTGGCCTGATTACTTGCATACTCTTATCTTCAGATGAGACCTCGACTTCTACATGAGTCGATTCAGTCGAACACTCATTGTCTGATCAGGTCACGTGTACCCAGGCTGGGATCTATCCGACTTCAACACAATGATAATGACAATGAGACTTGAGTAATAGAAAGACCCTACGGAGCATGCCTGCATTATTCTAACTTTCCGACAAATTTCAAAGCATAATCTATCATCATGGCTAGTCAGCCGCCCTCATGGACGGGACGGCATGCCTTTCATGCATACATGCAACACCCTCCCACGATTGGATGAAACCAGTCTAGTCACCGCTTCTTTGCTCGCACCGATGCCCAGCCACTTTTGTATCATGATATGCATAGATCTGGTTGACTAACCAGTAAATCGATTTAATCGAAGAAATTTCCTTGGTCTTTTGTTGCTGCATTGAGTCTGATGCATGAGTAGTGTGACTGGTGGAGATGAGATTCGCCTCGATTTAGATTTAGATTCTGTTTACTCTCTGTAGGATCTTTACATCGATTTGGATGTGGTCTGTGTTACCGTGGTAGTGTCTGTGCTTGATTCCAGGCTGGTGGCCTGATTTCTAAGGTTAGACAACTCATACAACGCAAGTATGTACTAGTAAGTAGTTAGTATTCAATTTACATGCTTGCTAAATAGTATGGCAGATATCGTAACAAAGATAATAGTAGGCTGACTCATTTATCTGCATTTCGAGTCTTGATCATTCTCGATATGATCTCCTTGCACTGCTGAATATTCACTCCATCCATAACCCCGTACAACGATATCATCTCCTGCGTACATTCGATAACAGCCTTGATATCAACCTCGCTTTCCGCGAGCCAAGTAATGATCCTTGAAATCCTCGGGTCGGGTCTCGTTGCTCCTGTTGTGCCTGGAGCATTTGAACCGCCCAATGCAGACAGTGCCACGCCCAGCCCAGCTTCTCGAAGAGAGGTAGATATTGAAGGCGGATTGGCGACTATTGCTCCATGACCATATGGATTGCGATGAGCGGCCCCGCCACCACCGCCGCCAAACATGACCGCGAGCAAAATGGCCATTACTGCGATGACATGCGGTGGATAGAGGAGTGGTAGATCTGTCTGATAATGATCGCTAATCAACGTCGTAGCCTGACTGACGTCCTCCGTCGTTAATTCGAGTGGTTTTGTCAATTCCATAACCGTTCGATAAGGGTGATGAACTATTAATTGTGAATGCATTTCGGAAATGAGATAGAATTCGCACTCCCCGATTTTGGCCGGGTCGTTGGTGATGAATTCTGGCCATAGTTGTCGGGCTTCGCTGCTTACGACCCGGATGTGTTGGGGACATTCTTCCATTTTGCAGGCGAGATAGAACGCCGTCACCATGACTAGGTATGGATTCGTCTGTCGGAAATCGACTTTTGTGTAGAATCTTTTCATGTAGACTTGGGCCGTTGAGATGGCCTGTTGCCGCGAATGGGTAAGTTTCGCAAGCCTACATAGCTCTAGTATCTTGTTAGTGAGCCGCTGCCGGTTAGATAATAAAACAAAAATCGAACCTGTTTTTAAAAATATGTTGATGACTCTCACATCCGGGAGCTGAATTTGATGATCCTGGCCCTTGTCTTTTAGATTTTCTCTGATTTCGGCCAGTCGCTCGCGAGTAAACATCCAATGCCGACGTTGAGTCGACACCCAAAAATTTGCTGCCATGGTGGCGCGTCAAGTATGGACTCGCATGAATTGCGCTATACATAAGGACACCAAAGAACTGTCATTATTGACAGATGGGAGGGTGCATGTTATACTGTCATCGTCTGGTGTTCCCGCTATCCCGTTGACTTGATGCCTGTCTATATGTGTGTGGTGTGTATATATTCCGGAAAAGACAGGACTTCCAAGATTGTCCAAACCAAGCTGTGTCAGCAGTAATCGCCCGGTGATTGTCGGTAGTATTGTCAATGAACTGCTTATACTATTGAATCTTGAAGACGACTGATGTTGGACATTAAAACAATAAGTCGCTGTTCCCGAACAAGAATAGCGCCATATTTGCAACATCGTCACTCTGATTGGCCAAAATCACCGTGATAGCCAAAGAGCCGAGCCATCCCGATGACATGGCGTTCTGTCCTGCCCTTCGACATCATATCCAAGAACCAGCTAAACATTTGAAGCAAGGCATAACACTCAATCTGCCCTTCGCCGAATATATTCAAAAGGAATATCGGTGCCGCCCCTTGAGCGGCATTCGTACATTCAATCACACATCAAAGAATGATTGCGTCGACTTCATGACAACAATTTTTTCCACCTTCCGCCCGCGAAGATGAAGCCCCTCGGAAACCCGGACAGGGTCGACAAGCTATGGGAGGTTATCGACACCCGGAGGCAAGGGTACGTGGATTTTAATGGCTTGAGAAAGGGACTTCGAAAAATGGATCATCGTGAGCGCTCAATTTCCCAGTTATCTACTGTTTACTTGCGCGCGCGCTTGCCCCTCCTAGTAGCTGCTGGGACAGTGACTGACAGCTATTGATGTTTTCCTTCCGATCGTCCAGCTCTCAAAAATGCGGATTCTATGCTTCAACAAGTTTTCAGAACGGTAGATACGAACGGCGATGGTCGGATACAATATGGAGGTACGTTGTGCTCAACGATGACATTGCGGTGCAAGATTTGACGGTCGTCAACATCACAATACAGAATTTCGCGACTTTGTCTCTCGTGCCGACGAAGCGTTGTGGGAACTATTCAAAAGCATTGATCGAAATCAGAACGGCGAAATAGACAGGACGGAATTGAAAGAGGCGTTTTCGAGTGCGGGGATTACAGTATCAAGCTCTATGCTTGACGAATTTTTGGCTCAAATGGACCGAAATAATGACGGGGTTATAAGTTATAATGAGTGGAGGTAACGGATTACCTAACAACCATGAGGGGGTAATGCTGATTGCTGATTCTGGGTGAATAGAGACTTCCTACTCTTCCTACCAACTGAAGCCACCAACTTGCGCACCGTGCTGTCATACTACAAGGCAACGGGAAATCTAAACCCGGAAGGAGACGTCGACATCAGTGATACTCTACAGGGTTTAGGTATTGGAATCCCGACCCTGTCTCATTTCTTACTACATGCCCTAGAAACCGCTCTGTACTGTACCCTTCACGTTCCGCTCTCAATAATCATGAATGCCGCTCCATTCAACCTGGTAGCTGTTGCATATGCAGAGACACCCGATGCTGAGCCAGCCTCCGATCCGGTCCCGGACTTGGTTGTGTCTGACAGGGATGTTGATGTTGATCGTGATCGTGATTATGAGCTGGAGTGGCTTTCTGTTTCCCAACCTGTAGCTATGTGGCTTGCGGTACGCTCTTATGAACTGCAGTTGACCGACATCTTCCCTTACTTAGGTTATTTCATCGCCGGTGGAGTTGCTGGCGCCGTCTCACGGACAGCTACCGCGCCCCTCGACCGTCTGAAAGTGTACCTCATCGCCCAGACTGGCGTACGTGAAGAAGCTGTCCGTGCGGCTCAAAAGGGTGCCCCTGTGAACGCCATGCGGAAGGGAATTCAAAGTTTGGTCGATGCGACGAAGGAGTTGTGGAAGGCGGGGGGAGTTCGCAGTCTATTTGCTGGTTCGTCTTTTTTCTCTGATAATCAGTATGAAGTATGCTCACCAGTGCAGGCAATGGACTTAATGTTGTCAAGATTATGCCAGAATCTGCCATCAAGTTTGGTGCCTACGAAGTAAGTTTTCGAATTCTCTTTCCAGGCGATCTGATTGACACGTTGTAGGCATCGAAACGGGCATTCGCGCGTCTTGAAGGACATAATGATACAAAAAAGATCAGACCAGTTTCCCAGTTTCTGTCCGGTGGCCTTGGTGGCATGGTAGCTCAATGTTTCGTCTATCCGATTGACACATTGAAATTGTGAGTACCCTCACCGCTATACTACGGACATATCTAATACAGTATAGTCGTACGCAATGCGAACTCGTCCAAGGAGGCGTCCAAGGCAACAAACTCATAGCCGAAACTGCACGCAAAATGTGGCAAAGCACCGGTGGCTTCGCCTTTTTCCGTGGCTTGCCTCTCGGTCTCGTTGGCATGTTCCCCTACGCCGCAATTGATTTATCAACATTCGAATATCTCAAACGAAGAATCCTCGCCCGAAAAGCACGACAAGACAAATGCCACGAAGATGACGTGACTCTGAGCAACTTTACCACAGGAGCTATTGGTGCTTTTAGTGGTGCACTTGGTGCATCTTTCGTCTATCCGCTCAATGTGCTGCGAACACGATTACAAGCACAGGGTACCGTCTTACATCCCACGACATACAACGGCATCATGGATGTTACCCGAACAACTTACCGTGCCGAGGGCTTTCGTGGGTTCTACAAGGGTATCACGCCCAACATGCTCAAAGTTGCGCCAGCAGTGTCGATCAGTTACATTGTCTACGAGAACTCGAAGCGCTTCCTGGGTCTAAAATAATCAGACCCCCCCTTTTTCGACAAAATATTATATACCCTTCAATCGGAGACGAGGGCGACATTTCCTTTCTTTGCTGATATTCCGCCATACATACCACATACATACACATCACAAAATCTCCTCATGTCCTATAGCGCAGTCATCTCCTATGCCTATATACTCCTTCGTCTCATTTCATCTGTCCATTCCCGGATCCACATTGTACTTTACAGCAATGCATGCATGGTAAGGCGTTCTCTCATCACATTCACATTTCATCTGTTGGATAAAGTTTTTCAATTTATATCACGTCATATCATTGCCCTTTCTCCATTTTTTTCTGCGCAGTGGATACAGAGAGGATGGAGAATTGAGAAGAAAGAGAGATACACATAGAATCTGTGGCATTGAGTTACTTACATAGTTATTATGTTAGACTTGATACAAACAATTCACTCAATACATAAAAAACCTCTTTCCTTCCATCCTGCGTACTTGATGAATCAATGCTTAACAGCATTAACCTCCTTATCCTTCGGCAAGATATCCGGCACAGGTCCCAACGGCGTAATCCCAAACGGATTGATTTGCGCATGCGACTTTGTATAATGTTTCTTGATATGCTCAAACTGCGTCGTTTCGCCAAAGGCAGGGATGTCCCAGTACAAATGTCTCAACCATTTATGGATCGCGGGATATCCAGACCTAATATCGCGCAGGTTTGTCTTGAAGTGTTGCACGTATACGGCATCGAAACGGGCGATTGTAGTGTACAGGCGAATATCGGACTCGGTGACGCTGTCGCCGTACATGTACTCCTTACCAGTCAAATGAGCCTCAACTTTGTCGAGCGCGGCGAATAAGGTGATAACGGCCTTTTCGTATGCTTCCTGTGTAGTCGCGAAGCCGGATTTGTAGACTCCGTTGTTGATGTCGTTGTAGATCCATTCGTTGGAGGATTCGATCTCTGCGCGGAGGGAGTCGGGGAGGAGGTCGATTTTGGCGTATTGTTCGGGAAGAAGGGAGTCGAATTCGTGATAGAACATGCGGATTATTTCTGAGCTCTGTTATACGCATAACATTAGTTGCTGGTTAGCCTATAGTTATAGATGGGGAGGGGACGGACCTCGTTCGAGACAATGCGCTTCGTCTTGGTATCGTACAAAGTCGGCACGGTGAAGCGTCCTGTATACTCCGGGTCTACGTCAAAGTAGATATCGCGCAGATGCGAGAATCCGGGGTGAACAGGGTCGGGGTGGACATATTCCCCTGGGACGTTTTCGTCTGGTGTGACGAATCGCCATCCTATCCCAACCGTTAGTCATCTAATCATGCATGTGGTTCGGAAGGACTGATTACCCTTCTCGCCCATATGCCAATGCACAGAAGTCACGGGAATGATATCCTCCAAACCCTTGAGTTTGCGCGTAATCAACGTGCGATGCGCTATCTCCTTGTCAGCCAACTTTCCCAAAAACACACACACTGCGCAAAAAAGGAAGAGACATACCCCATGGACACGCATACGAAACATAGAGATGATACCGCCCCTTCTCCGGCGGAAACTCTGCACCAGGCTCGCTGGAGATGAAGTTTCGAAACTGCGATACCCCGCGCTTGAATTCGCCGGTTTTGGAGTCCTTGGACACCCATTCGGTGATGGGGGCTTTGTTTCCTGTCTTTCTTATAGTCAGTTCTTGAAGTAACTACAGCGATTGCAGGGGTGATGGTTGATTAAAGAACTCCTCCTTCAAGGGTCAAGTTGAGCAGTATCAATAACCCCACCATCAGGATCAGCTAGATCGCCGACGGACATAATACATACCGACATGGTTCTGGATCCGTGAAAAATAGTGGCTGACACTGATATGCTTGAAACTTTCCTCGAGAATGTGAATGTTGCTCTCAATCGTAGTAGCGCAAAAGACATGAATGTTGATATACCTAGGTAAAGTCGTGTCGAGAGGAGAAGCACGGGTATATGACGTTATTTATACAGAGCTTAAGCTTATGTATGTAGTGTTGATTCTGTGTAATTGGGTTCCTGCATGGATTACGAGAGCTGATTATTCAGACCTTAGTCACCTTACTAACAATGATTTTAAGTTGGGTAGCTCGATCAATGGCATCATAGACTGGAGTAGCTGTTTCTAATGTTGATGTTATCGTTCCGATCCGTCAGCGCTATATCCGTATTTCCGCGGATGCTTAGGATTAGGGTTAGGGCTATACCTAGGTAGTTAGTAATAACCCTAAAGCACCTTGCAGTTTTCGACATCGCCAACAAGACACCTAAGATTGAAACACCCCGACGGCACTCTACAAGCACTTTATGGCTGCAATCATGTACTTTATCCTAAGATGGCTACCTGTGAGTTGTGGCTTGTTATGACTCACCCAGCCGGATTGTTCTAGACCAATTAGATTATTGGAACAACTAGGCTTATCAATTTGTCTTAGAGTCGCCAATGGCCAACAATTCTTTGAGGGGCACCAACCCTAAGTTGGTCTATGTATAAAACTCCAGGTCAACGCATGATTTCGCTGCTGAGGTCCCTTCCGTGTTCGTGATCAGGTATCAGGAGCTTTCCAGCCGAGAAGCAAGGCGTTCTTTATATACAAGTGTAGTTAACCTGGAGAAAAAGACATCGGTCTAAACCTTGGAAGTGAATTAACCATGTCTTGGGATGAATCTCGTGTCCAGAGTCTGCTGAACTGCGGCATCTTACCATCCAAGCCTCAACTCCAGCATAGGCTCGATATTCTTCAAAAATGGGACCTCGTGCCTGGTTCAAAAGTACTTGAAATTGGATGTGGACAAGGAGATTGTACCCTTGTTCTGGCCGAATTGGTAGGAGAGCATGGCCATGTTACAGCCATTGATCCCGCTCCTCTAGACTATGGTTCGTTTTGATTCGAAAGTGCTGTCTTATATACTCATTAAGAACATTAGGGGCTCCGATGACATTGGGAGAAGCGCAGTCGAAACTCAAATCCACTCCTTATGGAAATCAGATAACATTTCACCAGAGTAATCTGCAAGACTTTCTCGATTCGGGGGCCGCAGAGCCACTGTACGACTATGCTATCTTCATGCATTCAATCTGGTATTTGCCATCCGTTGAAACATTGCAGTCTATGCTATTATCTCTTCGCGGGAGAGCAAAGCACCTTCTTATTGCAGAATACGTACTCGATATTCGCGGCGATATCGCTGCTCTCCCGCATATGATAGCAGCCATCTCGCAGGCAGAATTCAATAGTCGATACGAACATTCATCCGGACGAGAAGATAATATCCAGTCCATCATATCGCCCAAAATGATGCGCACAGCGGCGCTCCAGGCAGGATGGGAATTGCAAAGGGAAAAAATCACGGAAGCCGTGGAGGATCTCGAAGATGGGCGATGGGAGGTTGGGCGTGTGCTTTCGAAGAGATATCTGGATAGATTGGAAGCGGAATTTGGCGCGAACAAGCGCCGCCAGGGATTTGCGAATGCGTTGATAGAAGCTGTTGAAGTGAGTAGACGCGCTCTTGGGCCCCAGGTCAAGGTGAAAACACTACCTACGTGGCAAGGCTCATGGGTGTAATTTTTGTCGAACTATTTTATAGTAATTAACAACCTATGCAAATACTAAGATTTCATATCAGTCCTATTAAACTAATACGCTCTTTGTTCATTCTATGTTGTAAAATGAACATGTAACTAAAGGGTACTTATCAATCATGTTTTCCAGTGGTTGACCATGAGCTGGTCTTTCGAAATGATATGGATTCTTACATCAAAATACAATACGTTCAAGAACCATTATACTAGCAATGAAGATTCTCTATGTTATCCAAGGTTTGTAACAATAGTGCTTCAAATACCCCCTGATCGCTGACACTATCAAAGTTCATCCAGGTTTACAACTTCACCATCACATATGGTATCTCGACATCCTCTTCTGTCTGATCCTCCGCTGTCACTTCGAAAATCACGTTCTGTTGGTGCTCTGGAACAGGCTTCTTGCTAATGTGTTCCACGAGTTTGGACATTCTATGAATTGTTAGCACATATCACTTTCAACATATCTATAGAATACTCACTTCAACGGCAAACGGTCCTTCAGCTTGGATGGCGGGTAGAAGCTGGCATATAGCAAGCTGACTCCAGAGCTGATCATGGTAACTTCCAAACCAAGATCCGAGAAATGCTTCAAGAAATCTTGCAGAGGAATATCATCCAACTCAAATCGATCCCACAGCTTGTCGATCGTCACCTCACCCTTCTTGCCCTGGTATTTGCCCTTCGGACTAGCGATAGGTTCACTGAAACCGAAGAATGGTAGCGCCAAGTTAACAAAGCCATTCTTATACTTTTCAATATCGGTCTTGCCATCAATGATCTTGTACAACTCAAGGACCACTAGACCGGTCACAAGAGCTGTCGTAGTTGCAATAGCCGGAATAATCTTTCCAGCAATGAACTTGGTCTTGTGTCGGTCTGCTTGTGGGATGCCGTAGTTTTCGGCACGCAAGTTACTTGCCGCGGTGATAAAGTCAATGTGGTGATTCGTATCATCGTCCTTCTCAAACTCGACAGGAACCAAGCGGAACCCAGCCAGAGACTTGGGCGACGGCAGAGACTCCACAAGTTTCTGAATCTCTTCATTATCATCAGTAGGTCCAGACTGAGCATTTGGGTCAGGCTCGTTATCGTCAGCCTGGATCTTGACATTCGAGCTGGGCGTAAACTCAGGAATGATCATGTCGTCGACCACCTTCTTGAAGTATTCCTTGTCAGTTGTGGGAGGTTTGATTCCGTAGTTGAATGCGTGCAGGTTGGCGCCAGCAATAATGAAACCAAGATGAGTAGGGTTGGAGCTGTCAAACTTCAAAGGAGTAGGGGCACGCTTTGGACCGGACCAGAACGGCTGTCCTGAGGATGTGACGGAGTCGCGAGGGAAGTTATATAGCAATTGTTGAATGGCATTGTTGTATTGAGACTCGAATTGGTTGCGTGCCCAGATGATACAATCATCAAAGCTGAGAGGCTTGTCTGTCACCAAAAAATCCCGAAGATTCTCAAGAGTCTGCTTCTCGTTTCCAGCCTGTTTGAGGGTCTTCTCAATGTAGTTCGGCTCCGAAAGATACAAGTTGACACTCTCGGGAGGGCCGACGAAGTATGTCTGGAAAAGGTCACGAGCCCAGGCAATGGTATGCTCAATGCGGTTGGGGAAACTCTTCAACGTACACATAGGGAATGACTTTTCAGGAGGATCCTGAGAACTGGAGTAGGATTCCGTAATGTGAGGAAGAACGACTTGCGTGTTTCCCTTTGTGCCGAGTGTTCCACTTTCAAGTAATGGCTTACGGAAGAAGACACAACGACGGTCGACGTATGTTCGGGCATCGACATTGTCCAATGCATTAGTGACGAGGTCAAGTTCGCTCCAAAACTTTTCGTTGAAGATATCTTCCGTGTCGTTACCAACACGATCCCGAAGCGTCGTTATTTTTCCGTTCATCTCTGGATTCATGGCCTGGACTGCGGCGGAAGCGCAATCACTCTTCAACATGCCAACATCCTTGGGTCGGAAGAGGAACTGACGGTTAAGGTTGCTCTTTTCGATCTGGTCCATATCGGTAACTCGAATTCCGCCTTTTGCGCCAACACCAAGACCAATCATAGCCCAGTTCTTGAGCATTTCACAACCAATAGCACCGGCTCCAACCAAGAAAGTGTTCAGATTAGCAATCTTGTCTTGGAATTCCTTTCCAAAGACGGCAATTTGACCATCATAACGAGTACCAAGTGGCTTGCAAGTCTCTTCGGAGCGAGTCACAGACTCTGGTAGGGATTCCAAAGAGTCGAAATACATCCACTGAACCACAGGGTGGAACTTTCCGGAGACACTCTTCAAGACCTCCTGAGCAGCTAAACCACCAAAGAAAGCCGCAAGAGGATTGAGATCACCACGTGCCTGGTAGCTGAGTTCCTTGATGAGTTTGTCGTCCAGCTCAACCTTGTCCTCAGTCTGGCTTGCCAATTCTTTGGAAATCTTTAATACCTCCTCCGCATCGGCTTCGTGGTGAGGACGAGGGAATTCACCGTTGTGAGCTTCGGCAAATTGATGAAGAGCCTGCACACCGATGTGCAATTGTGCGGGACGATCGAATTTTGCGAAATCGGAGATGAGAAGCTCTGGCTTCTTCAACTGTTCTCGTAGAGGTTGGAAGTCGAGGAACTTAGGCATCTTGACTTGTGTGTACAGACCACCGCCCTCGTACTTTCCGAGGCCAGAGACGTCGCCAATAGAGAATGTATAAGGTCCTTTGACGGTGACCTTGCGCGGATCGCTGTTGTTGAGGCCTTCCATACCTTTGACTTCTGTGAATGTAACATAATCACCATCCTCTAAGCCGTGTCGGGTCTCATCAAGGGCTGAAACCAAGCCAGTCTCGTCGATGTCAGCAACAATACCGCCCACTGGATCTTCACCAGTAGCATCGCCAACTGTAAAGTTCTTTCCAAAATCGTTGAAAATGTATCCAAAAAGACCGAAGGTATCTGCAACAACAACGTAAATACCATTCTCATGACAATAATCTGCAACCGCAAGTTGATCTTTGAGCGAGGTATTGGTGAGTACAACGACCTGGAAACGTTTCAACTGCGACAAATCGGTGGTGAGGCTGTCCGACTCGTAGATCGTAACGGGCACATATGAGTTGAGTTCAGCGACACGCGGTGCGGTCACATCGGCACGACGCTTGCCAACATCTTGTGGCTGCAGGAAGAATTGTGAGGAAAGATCGGAGATGGCGACGGGTGTAGGATCGAAAAGAGTAAGAGACTTTACACCGGCCAGAGCGATGTTTTTGGCTTTATCTGTTAGTTTCGTGCAAGAATCTCGGACCTTCTGTTGTACTCACCGATTTCAACACCTAGACCCTTCAAGCCAGCAATGAGAATGTTGGACGAGCCCATGCGTTTCATAGCCTCGTGACCAAGAACGTACAGTTGCCGACTGTAGAGAGACTCGTCGATTTCTCCATGCTTGATCGCTTCCACGGTCTCTTGTACGTTGTCGACCTGCATCTTGCCGTCCTGCGTTCTGTTAGTTTTTTGAAATTGTTTGATATTCTTGTATATTTTTGTTGAATGAGAAAGGTAGATTGAGTAATCATGCAAGGTGGCGTGCTCTGTCAATGTATTAGAAATCAACATACCGTCATGATCTTCTTATCCGGCCGAGCGGCGTTTTGATCGGAGGCTTTTCGTTTCTTGGTTGTGGTAGTGTCAGGAATATCGGCGTGAGAGTGAATGTTGAAAGACGTATACAAAGAAAGCCCTGCCCAGTGACAAGGCTTTCTGGCGGTTGAATGTTGTGAAGTTGCTCGTGTATTTGGAGATGCTTAATGATGCTTAGTGAAACGAGGGAGTAAACTCGGGGGTGGTTTCTGAGAGCGCGATCAGATGGGAGAGAAAAGCAGCTACGTTCCTGCTGCAGTTGGTATAAGAGAGATGATGAGACTGAAAAGGGAAGATGTCAAGCTGAAGGGCAGAAGAGGAACGAAGGAGGAGAGAGGGAAGTAGCAGGTGTGGCTATCTCGACGTAAGAGAGGGACCAGCACCAGCTGTAGCGCTGTTTATTGGCCGAGAGATGCTATCTGCCCCGCTTGCAGCCTGAGGCATCATTCCAGACAGATCCCCCGCCAATTTTGTCGTGACAGAACTTTTGACTTCCCCAATACGACAGTTCGGAATAAATTCACAGAAACCAATTGAGAGCTGGAATTTGATCTTCAGTTTTTATTATTTGATATTCCATCCTGGTCATGGTGGAGTCATCTCGCAGCTGTGCTCAGCGATTGTGCTATTGTTTTGACCGCTCCGCGCGGTCAACCGCGTCGACCTCAATCCTCAACAAGTGATACACTACTAGTTTCGTACAGAAGCACAGGGTTGTAGATGGCAGCTCTACGGGCCTAAGTTTGATTGGAATAATAGAACGAGGTCAGCGAACGAATACAGATTGAAGTTCATCACATGGCGTGCGACATTCAAAGACAAATTTCCGAAAATGCTCCATGAGATCCTTCTCTCCCTCTCAGGCCAGCCCTCGCCCCTGCTCGACCTGGAGCTTGACAGCAATGGCGCGTCTTCGAATCCCTTCCCTCTCCTGTCCCCACCGGAGAAAGCGTTGCTCGCTTCCCTCGCTCGCCTAAGCCGATTACACTCTCTTCTCCGCGCCCATACCGCTCGTATATCCTCCTCCCACCCCTCGACGATTTGCCGGGCTGTATCTAGTGCTATATCAATTGAGGGGCTTGGAAAATTCCAGAAGCAGATACTCGACGTTGAAAGAGCAGTTCTCGGTAATGATAGCAACTACGTCGGCGGATATGGGATCGTGCCGCTCTCTACGCTGGTGTCAGAATTTTCTCCTTGGACACGAAGATTAGAATGGCTATGGGGTGTAGCTTGCTTCATATTACCGGAGTCTGCTACAAAGGAAAAAACAGCATCTACTACCAGTGGTGCTAGTCTCATTGATTACCTGCGTTCGGAATCTCAAACCGGCTATTTAGATTTGCAGGAGATCGCCCTACAACTCATCAAAGCTGCCGAAACAGCCTGGATGCGACAATTGTCAATGTGGCTTTTGTACGGAGAACTACCGACATTCGGCAAGGAAGACTTTTTCATACAGGCGACTGATATTGAGCTCGAGGACGATGAATTGAGTTCTTCTGGTAACAGGAATGTGGACTACGTTTTGCATAACGACTTGTTGCCAAATTTTGTCTCGGTGTCGACGGCATCGTCGATCTTATTCATTGGAAAATCTCTAAATCACATTCGCAGCCAGAGGAATCGCTCGACAGCCGACAACGCGACGGGTTCTCTTACAGGCATCACTCTGGAGACAGACCATCTTCGACAGCTCTCGTCTCTCAAATCGCCAATATCGACTTCGCTCCTTGCAAATGCTGTGACCGCCATTAGGCTCTCGGTCTCTCAAACATCGCTGTCCAAGTTGCTGCCGCTTCCAAAGATCATCGAGATCCTGTCTCTGATTCATGATTTTCTACTTCTCGGCCGTGGCGAGTTTGTGACATCGCTTGTTTCGAACGCTGATTCTAGACTTCAAGCACGCATGACTAGACCTGGAGGCACGGCTGTTGGTTTGGATGGTGTTATAATCAAAGAAGGAGAGGTTGCAGCAGCGTTAACGCAGACATGGACAGAACTCTATGCCTTGCAAAGCGAAGAAGCCCCGGTGGACGAAGAGCTAGACCTTGCTCGAGAATTTCTTAGTCTGTCTATACAGCCTACTAAGAAAGGCGAGCAGACAGCAACACCAGCTCAAGACGATACAACCGCAAATACCAAAAAAATTTCACCGGTCTCGTTTGCAGACCTTTTATTTCCAGTCGAAACTACTTTGTCGCTCAAGATTCAGCCGCCTATTGATCTTTTCTTGTCAATTTCAGACATGTCGGTGTATTCCATTATGCATTCATATCTTTTAGGTATTCGTCGCGCTCAACTACGATTGGGTAGTCTATGGAAACACACAACCATGCGTCGTCTACATCCGTCCCCTCTAGGACCGCCGCGAAGCAATACTGGTGGTGGTCAACATCATTTGCAGACACAACGGCAAAGACACAATGAGCGAAGCGTTCAGATGCGACAAGTCTGGGCCACTGCAAGTGCCTCGTTATTTGTTCTTTCAGAAATTGGAGGCTACCTACAGGGTGAAGTGATTCAAGAATCATGGCAGCATTTTCAAACTTGGCTCGAAAGAGGCTCAACAAATTCTGCTGTGAGCACCTCGCGGCCAGGATCGCAGCACGATTCATTGATAGCGTCGAAATTAAGAGGCAGTTTCGCACAGCAAAAACAATTCAGACCATTAACAGCAGACTCGGCGACAGCACCAGCAACGCAACAACATGATCCCGAAACCATCACTGTAGCACACCGTCGCTACCTTTCTTCCCTCACACAGTCTCTTTTTCTAAACGATGTTCCATTTACCAGCTCCCTGAGATCTTTTCTCGCCAGTCTTGATCACCTCATCGCCCTCGTTTCTCGACTGGAAACTGTCCAACGCAACCTCGACTTGGAGGCGGACGAAGGCGTTGTGGACGCATTGGCTGACTACGGCAAAGAAGAAGGCGTAATAAAAGATCACTTACGAGACGCGCACGAAGCAGTTCAGAGCAGTATCAAAGATATCATTGCACGTCTACGTGATATAGATGATAGCCGGTCTGTTGATCAGGGTCATAGAAGAATGTTTGAAGCCACAGAGTCTGGAGGGTCGATGGAAGGCCGGAACATGTACATTCCCCGAAAAGCGGCGGGCGTTGATCAGTTGTTGATGAAGTTGGACTTTGCGGGGTTGCATGATAATCCTGGGGTTATTGATTATGAGGATGATGGTGATATTGTGCATAGTTATGATTGATGAAGGTATGCGTGTTTTACATTCATTGCTTACACGAGGCTAATGTATGTAGATACCCAAGATGAAATAAGTCAGAATGAATATGTACCATTCTGTCGTGTACAAGATATGATACAAGCACTACTAAATAACAAATATATAAAATAAGTACAGGTGCAGCAGACAGAATTAAACGCCGTCATCGCCAAACACGCTGGTCCGAATGCGAATACGCCTCGTCGCTGACATTCAACTCGCCGAGTAAAGAAAGAAAAGAAATAGTCGCAAGTCATAAGTACAGGTGTGTCGATTACCAAGCAGTATGTCCGCCATCGACGATCAGATTGCTGCCCGTCATGAACGAACTGGCATCACTAAGCGCGAACAAGGCCGCGCCTCTAAATTCTTCCGGCATCGCAAGTCTTCCCAGCATGTTCTCTGCTTCCCAAGTCGCGCGCGCTGAAGGATTCTCCTTGAAGACCATCTCCACCATGGGCGTCATTATATGTCCCGGACATAGACTATTGACTCGAATGCCATGACGACCCCATTCCATCGCCAGACATTTGCCCAGCTGGATGACAGCCGCTTTGGAAGAATTGTACACCGGCGAATTCATTCCCTTATTCGCAATCAACCCACTCATACTCGCAACCAGCAATATCGACCCCTTACACTTGTGATGAAACATTTGTTTTGCGGCCCCAGTCGCCGAGTTGAAAACACCATTATAATTGATCGCCATGACCTCCTCCAACGCTTTTTGGGAGTGGCCAATCGCGGTGTGGATGTGATTGATTCCGGCGTTGCAAATGATCCCGTCTAAACGTTTGTTTTCAGCTGCGATTTCGGCCAGGATACTGTCCACGTGTTCATTGTCGCGAACATCGATACGCGCGTAGTTCATGCTACCGCCATAGGAGGCGTGGGATCGTTCTTTAGCGGCGTTGAATTCATCATCTGGCTTTTCGAGGCGGTCGAGACACCACACTACTTCCGTCAGATTCTAAAAACATAATCCATAGAAGATGGAAGGAAAATACCATTGGCACCAGCTTCCATCAACGCTTCAGCCATGGATAACCCAAGACCGCGCGCACCGCCCGTAACGGCAATAACGCGCCCCTCAAGATTAAATTCGCGGAATCGTTGCGCATTCTGTGTCCCAAATGCAGGAGGCAACTTTGTTTGGATATGGTCTGTTGTAGAAGAGGGAGCAGTAGTTGCTGTTCCATAGTTGGAAATCACCCGGTACGGTAGTGAAATCGATTTGTGGTGTTGCGATAGTGTTAATGCCCTAGAGGCATATTTTATGGAAGTCCTTTTCAAGGACGAGCTGAGTGTCGAAGACATTTTCTCTCTTCTCTTAGATATGGAAGAAATAGTTCGCCAAGGTACCGCAACAGAAAATAAAGATAAATCATGAGCACAAAATCAAAGAACATAGGAACACGCCTCCCTTTATATACTTTTTACCAAAATAAACACCATTACCCATGGAAATTACATGGCAGATGACTCTCCATAGACACCATTGCCGCAAGCAGACAGACCATACACAAAAGTTTAATGATCATTGAGGCAAAGACCGGGGTAAGGCCATGTGTCGTCATACATTCATTTACATAGAGTGCATGAAAGTACTATAGTATAGCGATGACCTAGACGTTTCTTTTCTTTTCTTTGTCAGGCTGAAAGTACTTGTAACTAATGAAGGCATCGTGAATATCTGGAATCGTGGGCCGACCTATCACGTTCTAGTTGAAGGTAAGAATCTTGTTTTATTTTTCTTTTTCACTGACGGTTTTGGTAAGTGGTTGAAGTCAGCCAAGACATCTAGAAGAAGAGGTGGAAGATATATCCAGCGCCTATTTGATATGGAAGAGACTGGTTTGACTTGGAGAGGAATATATTCCCCGTCTATTCACAGGATACATATAGTAGTCGATCACTTTTAGCGTCCATACTACCGGGATACCTACGTACTGTAGCGTAAGCGTGGTGTTGGAAGATGTGGCTAATGACTACTGTATTACATCAACTACATTAGCCTTGACTCAGCCCAAAAGCTCGGCAGGGGATATTATTGCTGATTGGTCGGGGAGCTTTGTTTTCTCTCTGTCAGATATACTATATAGAGGAATGTATAAAAGAGGGAGGAGGAACGAGTGACGCTTGAGTGATTGCGTCATACATTGAATTCCTTCCGGATAGGAATGTGCATAGCTGGCTTAGATCGACTTGACGGGGGCTCGAGTCGAGACTCTTTTTAATCTCTGTCATTTTAACGATATAAGTAGAATAATTATCACTGATAACCTCAATATACTTGACTTTTGCTACATCTCTGCCAAAATCCAGGACGGATGTGGTAAAACAAGGAATTGCCTAAAGCAGTAGTTCCGGGTAATGTGGTCTGGCCCTAAGCCCTAAGCGTCGAGGGGTAGAGAGAAGGGAAAAAAAACGAGTTCCGTGACAAGGCTTCTTTATGAATACATGAGACATTCAGTCCATAGATTGTGTTTTGATCAAACCAACTAATAGCTCATTCCGGCTCTCGGTGGTGAGTCTAGTCCGCTCGACAAACTCTTTGACAGGATCTCGATTCTCGAGCCTTTCAAATTCCCGCATCAACCGCACAAGGACATATGCGTTCTCTGTCAGTGTAATGTCCATTATGGACCCGGACAGATACGCCGTCCAGCCGAAAAGGGCAAATATGTCCATCCCATCTGCTTCTTAACAAGTCCATCCTCTTCCAGCCACCGCTCGGGCCGGAATTCTTCAGCATCATCGCCCCAGATCTCCTTGTCGTAGTTCAGCGCGCCAAAGTTAACGTTTACGTTGTCTCCTTTGGAAATGAATATAGGAGATTTTCCGTCTACGCCCCCACCGGTTGGGAGAACAGCGACGCCGGTTACCAGCAGCAGGTGCGTGTAGTCGGAGACCTGTAAGAATGATTAGTCAATATTGAAGAAGGCTTGGTTTCAGCACTGCCTGCATATAAGGCATAAAACGAAGGACATCGCGGGTCACGGATCCTTGAATCGAGAGTACTTCAGCTCTCAATTTGCTCCATACATTCGGACTCCTTGCAAGATGAAACAAGCGTCCGCTGAGGCAAATAGCTGCCCCATCACGAACAGGTAGAAAGATATTTAGGAGCTGGTTGTAAATCTCCTCCCGATCGTCGAGGAGCCGAACAAGTTGGTCGACAATGATGTATCTGCTGGTCTTTGAGTTGACTTGCTGTTTTCTTTCGATGGCTTCATCGATGTATTTCATAACTATTGCGCGGATATTGGCTGAAAGCTTTTGGTATGTTGTATCCCAGGCGGTAAAAATCCACAAACGGCCAAGAATGATGCGAAGGCCAGTTCTTCAACACTGCGGCGAAATTGTCGAGGAGCTCATGAGCAGAGTCATCCGAAGTCTCCTTAAGAAGAGTATCTGTCGATTTGCCGATTATCATTTCTGTTGAGTGGTCCAGGTACTAGTAGCGCGTCAGTCAGTGATTGACCGTCTTTCGAGAACTTAGAAAGAGAAAATACATATATATATATATATATATATATATATACCATAAGCTTGAGGAGACTTTGTAGCTCGACCGTTGAGCCATCCCGCGGGAGCCGCTTGAACATCCTATCAAAATGAACATCAAGTGCACTTAGATCAGATACCTGTGCTCGTGAAAACATGGGCGCAATCAGTTTGCGGGAATGTTCCCAATACTCTCCATCCGTCGTGAACACCCCAATGCCAATAAAGCCGTCCGAGACGGCCAGCCGCATATCCTGAACACCAAACTTATTGAATGAGGTGCTCAGAACTTCCCGAATATTCTGTGCATCCATCGTTACAATCGTCCGGTTTCTCCATGAATTGACCTCGAAGGTGCATCCCAGACGGGTGAAACGGTTGCGGTCGCCGGCCCAGGACATCCCATCTTCACGCTCTTTGAGTTCTGTCCAGACATAATCAAGACCGAGAATTGGATCTTTATGTGGATAGCGAGGTGGTGGTTTACAGCCATGAGATCGATGCTTGAAGTTGATGCGAGCCCAGGATAGAAGTCGTTTACCAACCAAAATGGCAAGTAAGCCAAGCAACGCGTTTGTAAAGATGTTAGCCATGTTGGAACCATAGCAAGGGAGAGTTGTAGGAAGGAAGTAAATAGGAGAAGAGGACGAAGTAGCTGTGAGATGTTTTTACTAGAAACGAATAAAGAAGATAGATACGCATAGATGGATGCCTGATGCCCCAGGCTTCAAATATTACCTTTCTCGGGTCAAGGCACGCTTTATTCGGAATATTACTATTACTATATTAGAAAGTCATCAGGAACGCTTGCAAATTGGATATTCGGCGGGCATTCAAGTCGAAGATGTGATTCGTCCTTGCATGTGGCTGCTATCACAAAGGCAGCCTGACGAACATCAGCTTAAATACCTGGATTTCATCCAAATGTAGGCGGAATAAGCCAAATCACTATACTTACGCGGCCAAGGGAGAGCGTCGACTTGCAAAATCAGTATAGATAGAATCATTATGAATTGTTGTTGTCTAGAGTTTCATCTCACCCAACATGGTTGAAGATTTCGACGATGAAACCTTCCCCTTGAACGGGGACAGGGACTCTCTCCCAGGGCGGCACTAACCATGATCGCCATGCTTAGATTTCTTCTCTTTATCTCTCTCATATTGCACGGATCGTATTTTGTGCGATCATGCAGTCCTTCGGAACAAAGCGCATATGGTACGGTCTATTTGCATGCACATTTTTACTTGGCGACTAATCACTCTTTCTTTGTCTTGTAGCACACTTACCTGCTACATTGTCCGTGCCGTGGGCCTCCAGATCGATATACTTTGGAGAAGGAATAGAAGAAGACACCAATCGTGCTTGGGACGCAATTAGTATCGATAATGGATCCATCGCTCTGGATTGTGCATATGCCCAGAAGATGGGACTCACAGATGCACAGCCATTTCTGTGGGATATTGGTATCTAGGGAGATTATACGTATTAAACGGCCATCATGGGATGCATTGTCTTGTAAGTATATTGTTTTGCTCTGTCCTAATACCTAGGCATTATTTATGAACTTATTTTGATGGTAGGATCAATGTACGTGCTTCTCATATTCTTTATCAGGCCGATCTATACTGACACCTATTTATAGCTGCAAATGTGGACGAAGACCGTATGTTATTCTCCTATTCTCTCAAGTTAACGCCAGACCAGTTGGCACATACCCCTATTACTGACTGCTTTTAGTGACTATCTCGACGATTCTCTACTGGTGCATGATTGAAATAGGGTTGGCAAATATTGCCTCTAATTTACCTGTCTTCTGCGGAGTGCTGAGCGATACCCCATTGGCCGGTTCTGTCAGCATTGTAATATGGAGGGAGCTCGAACACTACGGTCTCGTCGAAATTTTTCTACCATAGGCTCGAAATCTGAAGAACAGCACCTTACCAAGTGTATAGGTAATAAAGCCATCGAGCAAGTGAAACCTTCAGAATAAGGTACCAGCAACTTTTTCAAGTCAGCCTAGACCAATAGACTTGAAACGCATGAAAGGCTCACTTCTCCTTTCGCCTAGAGACGACGAAGAAATCGCACCATGGCCACAGGTTTGGTCATCGACTTCGTAGTCAAAATGCAATCAGATGCCCCCTGGACTTGATTACAGATGTTTCGTGAAGAAAATCACTACTCTCCTCTGCTGCTTTTTGCTAGATATAATAATAACAAACTGCAATGGCAGGGAATTTGATCGCCTGTAAATTAAGTGTATGCTGTATAAGTGATTATCCAACCCTCCTTAATTTCATTGATTCGCGGAATTAAAACGCACGGAATCGGAGTTGACTGGCCGGACAGACAGCCATCTCCAGAGTAGAGATCTTGATGATGAGTGATCAAATAATAAAGATCTCAGCCGTGTTCGTATTGACGTATTCCCTTTGTGGGGACTAGCAGCAGCGTTTATTTGCTCTTATACGACGTAGTTAGTACTTCGTATACAGCACAGAAGTTAAAGTTAGGGTTGTTGCCGCGGAAGCCCCAGGCAGCAATGACTCGGAATGAGTCACATTCCAAGGTTAACTCCGAGCCTTCGGAATAGCCCTATTTTCTTACCCATCTACAGTCTATCTATTCAGTACTTGATTCATGTTTCTCTCTTTTCTTCCTTTTCTTCAACATGCTCTGATGTGTGTTTTCACTCCCCAGTCGGCACCAGAATCGACCAGATCAAGGACCTACCTACGAGTCGCGCTCAGACTACGTTTGGCAGCGAGAAATCTGCATACCGAAGAACTCGCGTGCACGTTGTGACAACTATCATGCAACTGTTGGATTGGATGCAGTGTATAGTACATATGGCATGCTATCAAACATAGAATCCCAGGAACTGAACTGACTGAACTACAGTCAAAACAAATAACCATGACCTGGGGACCAATTAAGGAACATCATTGGCAGCCGAGACCATATCATGATCCTGACCCTTGGTCACCAACCCCTGTCTCGCGGCCCTGTTCCCATCACTGAACTGCGACGGATCCGGCTGGGGATTTCCTGCCTGGTCCATATGGAGCTCTAGTTGAGTCTCGGGTCCCCATGCCGTAGCGTTTGCTGCCCTTTCGGGATTTGTCACGGCTCTCTCGCGCATTCTGGCCTCCCACTTGCGATCTTGCGTCACGCCACGAATTCGACGCTGTTGATCAGCCTTTTCGGGATAGCGAATCGCTGTGTCGGTTTTGGACGATGGCATTGTTGGATGCTGCCGGTCAATAGACTTGGAAGGTTCAAGGACAAAAGTTCTTTTTTCAAGTTCAAAAGCTTGTTTCAAGGACGGTAAAGACTGAACGTTCTCAAACCCAAGATTGACTGTCTGATCACCTGGGCAGTATTTATGTTCTCGACTTGTGGCAAGTGATTCATACATGACGGGATTCTGCATCATCAATGATACAACAGACTCTCATACAACGCCTCTTGACTTAGATAATCGGTGGCCTACAGTGGTTGAGCATCGGTTGGTTGATGTGTGGCCCAGCAGCACGTCGAGCAGTGGGCAGTCATTTTGAAGATACCACACGCAATAATCGGCGATCAATTTCTGGATACAACTCATTCGCAAAGGTCGACGAAAAGCAGACGAAGCTTTGTTGGTTGTTTCTGTGGTGAGTCGGATGCAGCCGAGCTGGCTCCCGCCACGCTGGCAAATGGTAAGGGCGGGATGACTCGGCGGAAAGTTCTTCCACCCCGGTCGTTGGAGACTCTGAGTGGCCACGCCAGACTGTGAGACCGTATCCAAATTAATTACCCACGGACCCTGGAGAATGGTTTAATGGAGAGAGAGTTTGCGCCATTGTGGACCCAGATGTGCTGATAAGACGACCCTGAGTACGTACTCTACACTTCCAACGTACAGAACAGTCAGAACAGAGATAAAACCACTCTCTGAGGCGTCACGCTACTCCCTATTAGTTAGGTCCTCATCCTGCGCCGACGATATGCGAACAATCACAATGCCGGATAGGATATTCCCACCGGAACAACGAAATGCGGGTTGCGATAAGAAGTATTTAAGAACAAATAAGCTACGGCGCCAAGCCAATCGCAGTCTCGACATCCAACGCCACAAGTGTCGTGCGACCTCGAGCTAATCCTCCTTTCCTTTGACATGAACCTCGGGGATTACCCAGAAGATTGCGATCTTCGTGTACAATATGCAGAAATCTGGAGTTGGCTCTTCAATTTGACCCTGGACCGAGACCAGGGATTCCATGCAAGCAAACAAAACATTGTTCCACGGCGATACTCCGTCCATCGAGGAGAGATACAGATGCTGGTTATCTCGAGAAGTGATGGCAGTTTTCCGACGTTGCATTTTGCTACTGGGGTTCCGTTCGCTCGAGCCACTCACATTGACGCGATAATCACCAAAACATACGCACCTGCTAGGCATGCTAGTTGACCAACAACCCCCCCCGTCAGATCCAATCATGTTTGGTATTATCTGTTTAGCTTTATCAACACTAACCCTCGACTACCTAGTACGTACTAACTCGGCCGTCCCTCTAGCCCCCGGTCCTCTTACGCCATGTACGTTGCTTTGGACGCAATGGCAGATTCGTGCCTTGAAACCTTTATTCTGATCCTCCGTGTTGTGCAAAGGAAAATCTCCAATTGGTCTTGGACACCGTCCGACCGAGTTCTAGAAGCTGAATGTTGTTTGACCTTCCCTTTCTGGCCGACTAGCCGGGCCAAAGATCGCATGGCAAAGTTTGAAAGTTCTCTGATCGAGATCGCAGTGTAGACCTGCGAGTCTGGGGTGGTTCGCGATAGTGTGGCGACTGGCGACTGGCGACAGACGGGGGGTTCGCCTGAGTCGTCTCATTGTAACCCTTTGCGCAACAAAGAATCCCACCAAATCAGAGCGTCTTATCAGGGATTCCAATTGAACAGGGCGTTCTCGGCTCCATCAATCACGTTGGTTCTTTATCATCTTATTATTATTTAATTACACATGTTATTATTGCAAGTTGCCTCCTCACTAGCCGGACCCATTGGAGAAAAAGTGTTTTCCAGTATCTATCCCATCCTAGGCATTAGACCCGACTCACGCCAGATTTAATCAATTTTATCAATTTAGTCGACGGCACAGATTGCAATCCTGTTGTGGTCAGTGTTCGTGTTGTGCAGATAAAGAGCGTCCTCATCCGTCTTTCCTCGTTTGAAACGACTTCCTCCTGTCAGACCGACCACTCCGTCCAGTCCAGAGCCTCCTTACACTGTCTCTATCTCAAGAACTGTCTCAAGATGGGTTTGTCTACCACGCACGACGTTCACCAATCATGTCTCGACTAACCCCATACAGCTACCAACGTAGGCGAGAATGTCATCACCGACATCATCGCGACTCGCCCTGCTCCAGAGGTCGTCGAGCAGATCGCCGCTCGTGACTCTCTTCACATTCCTCACGACGAGAAAGCAGCTTATCCTACCGATATCGCCTCCTCGAGCGACGGAGACGATGAGCACCCTCTCCCTACCGCAGAGGAAAAGGCGACTCTACGCAAAGTCTCTGATGACCTGAACTTTGTCGCGTTTGCGCTGTGTCTTGTCGAGTTTGCTGAGCGTGCTTCGTACTACGGTGCTCAGAATATTTTCGCCAACTTTGTGGAGTTTCCTCTCCCTGCAGGTATGCCTTACTACATTTTTCCTCACAGCCTGTCTATGGACGCGACTAACTTTGTACAGGTGGAAATGGAGCTGGTGCCCCTCCCAAAGGCACCCAGGAGACTGCTGGTGCCCTAAACATGGGTCTGCAAGCTTCCTCTGGTTTTGTCCTCCTCTTCAAGTTCCTTTCTTACGTCCTCCCCATCTTCGGCGGTTGGTGGGCAGATGTCAAAGTCGGTCGATACTATGCTATTGTGGTTGGTGTTTTGATTTGTGGTGTTGCGCACATCATCCAGATCATCGGTGCTATTCCTGCTGTCCTGCAACGGGGAACAGCAAACGCCGCACCCCCATTTATTATTGGCCTATTGATCTTGGCTGTTGGTGCTGGTATCTTCAAGCCCAACATTGCTCCTACCGTTCTTGATCAGACTCTTCACTCCAAGGAGTTTGTTAAGACCTTGAAGAGTGGCGAGAAGGTCATTGTCTCTCCTGAGCTGACCGCGACTCGCACCATGCTCATCTTCTATGGTGCTGTCAACGTCGGTGCCTTTTACATGCTTGCAACCTCCTATGCTGAGAAGGATATTGGCTACTGGCTCGCTTTCCTGATCTCTGGTATCATCTACTTCCTTCTTCCCATTCTGTTGTTCGTCATGTACAAGCGTACCAAGAAGGCTCCCCCTTCTGGCTCCGACCTCACCAGCGCATTCAAGATCGTCGGAACCGCCCTCAAGAAGAGCAAATTCCAATTCTGGAAGAAGGGATTCTGGGACTCTGCCAAACCTTCTGTTCTGGCCCAGCAAGGCATCACAGTCAGCTGGAGCGACAAATTGGTCGATGATGTCAAGCGAACCATCGACGCCTGCCACATCTTCTTCTTCTTCCCCATCTATAACCTGAACGACGGCGGTATCGGATCCGTCTCGTCCAACCAGGGAGCTGCCATGGTGACCAACGGTGCCCCTAACGACTTGCTCAACAACTTCAACCCTCTCACCATCATCGTCTTTGTGCCGTTCCTCAGCTACGTGTTCTATCCCGCGTTGCACCGCTTCGGTATCAAGTTGGGACCCATTGACCGTCTTACTATCGGTTTCCTCTTGGCTGCACTTTCCGGTGTTGCTGGAGCTATTGTGCAGCACTACGTGTACAAGCTCTCTCCTTGTGGATACTATGCTTCGACCTGTGACACCGTTGCCGACATCTCGATCTGGTGGCAGATTCCCAACAACGTTCTGAGCGCCATGTCCGAGTGCTTTGCCAACGTTACTGCCTACGAACTTGCATACTCGCGAGCACCTCCTTCGATGCGTGGTCTCGTTATGGCTGTTTTCTTGTTTATGACTGCCCTTTCAGCTGCTCTCGGTGAAATCCTGCTTCCTGTTCAGGTTGACCCATACCTCGTAAGTTCCCTTCTTCCTGCTATCGTATATACAATGACTAACATATCCTAGGTCTGGCTCTGGGCTGCTCCTGTCGTCGCCCTCGTCATTCAAACCATCTGGCTCAACATTTACTTCCGTCACTTGAATCACGAGGAATTCTTGACCAATGAGATCATTGAGGAGACTCCTGTCACCAAGGAGGTCCAGGAGACCAAGGTCTAATCTCTGAAATATCATATAATGAGTGGGGAATTGAGAGAGGATATCGTAATAGGGGATGGAAACGATGAATAATGATTCATGCATGTAGATCTCATTGACTGGCTACATATTCTTAGAACATACAATAGCCAACGATAATTATATAACCATTAGGATACAGCTTTTAAGATAAATCAGGCAACCTCGCCTCCAACCATAATTTGCGCGACGAACTGCCCACATAAACAGTCTTGGGAAACTGCGTAACAACCCAGTCCTGGGATACAACATCCCAATTCGAGATGTCGCGGCGTGTCAGCACAACGCTGAATTCTTTGGTCTCCTTGGGTTGTAGACTGATACGATCGAAACCTCGAAGGACGACGAGGGGATCGTCGGGGGAGCCGTGGGATATATACTACCATCATACCATACATGTAAGCATTGAACATTGAAGAAATGTGTGTTTAAGGTGATCCTGGGGACTTACAAGTTGAGGAACCTCATCCCCCACCACACTCCCGGTGTTGGTAATATCAGCAGTCACAATAGCGACCTCATCGTACAGCCCCGGATTTCCGCCTGGTGCACCTCCAGCTGCAAGTAAGGGCTGTGGAGAGGCTGAGGTCGCGTTCTCGGGTAGATACTCGTCCGCTTCGAGGCCGTAGTCTGGGTCGCCAGACGATGTAGTTGGGTCTGTTGTGTTCAACCACGGATATAAAAACAAGGGGATTCTGCGAATAGATTTGGGGAAGAGATGGTCGGACCAGTCCGTGCTGAAATTACCAGCGGGTGGTGCTGGATCCGTGAACCCGGTCGTTGGTGTGTAAGGGCCTGCGTTTCGAAGTGGCCTAACCCTAATATTAGAGTATGCAAACGTTGTATAACTCAAACCGAACCCAAATTCATAAATGGGCGTGACATTGGCTCTGTCAAAGCCACGATAATCGACGAAAAGACCCTCCGTGAAATCGATCTGTGGCGCATTAACCCCGTTGTTGGGTGTATACAAAACGTCTCCAGAGTAATCCTCGCGCGCTTTACCCCATGTAAAGGGACTCTTGCCGCCGGGGTTGACATAGCCGTACAAAACGTCTGTGATGGAGTTCCCGCTCTCTTGCCCGGGCATACCTGCCCAGAGGATTGCGGTCACATTTGGGTTCTCGTACCAATCGCCGACAAGAACGGGGCCGCCGCTATGGATTACGACAATGGTGTTGTTGTTTTGAGAAGCGACGGTTTCGATGAGTGCATCACCGTCTCGCCAGAGGGTGAGATTGTTGCGATCTCCTTCATTGCCGTCGACGACGATGAAGTTTTCGCCTGAAGCAGAGTTTACGAATACAAGGGCCACATCGGCTTGAGAGGCGATCGCTTGGATTTTGTCGTATGCCCAGTCGTCGGTCACGGAATCGACGATGCCAGAGCCTTTGCCCAGGATTTCTTGCTTGATGGCATCTTCCGGAGTTACGATATAGGGGAAATTGGATGTACCGCTTCCCCAGCCCGTGGCAAGAGTGCCGTTGTCGCAGCCATGATCGGCGCAGCCATTGATACCTGCTGGATCAGCGCGGGCGTCCGAGCCGAATATCGCTGTGAATTTCTCTTTGCCGCTGAGTGGAAGGGCAACGTCTGTATTCTTTAGGAGAACGGTACTCGCGGCACCAATATTGCGAATCAATGAGGCATGGTTACCGCGTACGTCGACACGCTCATTGACTTTACCAACATCATACTCTGGTCCTGCCGCTGCATATATAGGGCCATACTCATCACGAGTCCACGAATTGAAGTTGATAGGAACCTGGAATTTGTCTCTGCCGACTTTGTAATATGCAGCCATGATACGAACCGCCATATCATCAATCCGATACGCCGGGACAGTCCCGTTGACGACTGAAATGGTCAAATTCGTACCCCAGTACGAATCACCAGAGTCGAAGAGAATGTCGCCAGGCATGGACATGTCGAGTCCGGCAAGGGTGCTGCTTACGCCGGATGTGTGTGCGCCCCAGTCACTCATGACGAAGCCCTGGAAGTCGAGTTCGCGTTTGAGGAGGTTGTTTAAGGTATAGCTGTTTGCGCATGCGTAGCTGTTGTTGACTTGGTTGTAGGAGCACATAATTGATCCAACCCCGGCGCGTACGGCGTCCGCAAATGGCCTTTGAACATTAGCTAATAGATTCCATCAGACAAATAGGGGATAGACACACCATAAATACAACTCATGCATCGTCCTATCATCAACATTACTACTTGCACTCGCAGTAATATTATACCCATATCCCTTCGCCTCCCCCATCAACCTAAAATGCTCCTGCTCATTCAATATATAATGTTTCGCGCACGCAATCACACCCGCATCTTGTATCCCCTTTATGGTCTCAGCCATCATTACGCCCGTATTCATCGGGTCGGGACTGAACCCCTCCCAGTTTCGGCCTCCTTCAGGTGTTCTGCCCAAAGGGCCGGAGACGGGACCGAGTTGGATGTCGACGCCCTTGGAGTTGAATTCTTTGCCCATTGCGAGGCCGCGGAGGTACGCGAGGGAGCGGTCAAAGGTTGCGGCTATGTTGACGCCGGCGGGGAAGGCGGAGTTGTAGTCGCCTTCATGTCCCCTTGTTAGCTGTATTTTGTTGTTTGTGGCGAAGAGATACGTACTAAAACGTATGCCCATAGGTCCATCTTGGAGGCAGAGACCTCGGAATCCAAGTCTTGGGATTGAGCCTGTTTCGCCGACACACGAGCCTTGCATCCACCTTCGTCCCAATCAGTCCAACAAGCTAGTAACAATTGAACCTCTGCTTGAAGGATAGACTCACCCAGTGCCCGTCGTCAAATTCACCTTCTCAGCAAGAGTAAGCTGGCTCACGAAATCTCTCGCCTTTTCGTATGCTTCTGCCCATCCACCTTTGCCGTCGCCCCAAGGCGAGGGATAGTATGGTGGTGAGTATGCTTCATTATCCTTCTCCTTAGGTTAGAGAGGTACGGCGCCAACAGAGTATGGGTGATTGTAGAACTCACCTGCCCTGCAACCAGTAGTACCGAGGAACTTAATAACGTCGTCCACCACAATGCACGCATTATCATATTTATTCTTAGAAAGATGCAGAATTAAGAAAATAGAACATCCAACTGTGCGAGAACGACTAAGTGACAGACTAAATACGTATAGGATTGTTTTCGATCGCATCATTCAAGGTCGATGGGCCGGGTATCCAGGTACGCACATTCCTTGCATGTTCCTAGTATGTTTATTTTTCTTGTGTCCAGTGGTTGCTTTCTCCTTGCCGGGATATTACACGTGCCTGGTTTGCTGTGTTTGTGGCAACTGACAGGGAAGGAATTGATTGTTCATCCCTTCCTTCCAAGCATGTTCCGAGGTGGAGACATTTGATCCTGGCTGTTAATTTTCTAGTGTTGTCGTCGACTCGTTCCACGGTGTTAGGCATTCTGGTTCAATGTATGTGTTTTAACTTGGGATACATTCTTACAAGTAAATTCAGTATTCTCGTACATAGTATGTACTACGTACTCCCTATGTGACTATTGATGCCTTGGATCTCGATTAATTGATCAACCACATCTCTCAGTAAACTTGGTCAAATTGCTTATAGGTACTCAAGAAAACCGACTAATGAGCAGAGATGTATAGGTTAAATTTCATCTAGATTGTTGGTGTGGAATAAAAGGCTCTTCAGTATACCATGATGGTTTGAGCACTCTTGGACTAATTGGGAAAGTTCATGACAAAAGCCCTAATTCCGCCAACCCTATAACCCTAAGTATAACCATAATGTGTCGGCGAACTAAATAGTTACATACTCCCATTTACGCGAGAAACGAAGATTAATGTACTAGAGTAAATCCAAAAGTCGTTTCTCATGTAAATAATGACAAGACTGACTCGAATCTTTTAGAATGATCTGACATCTTCGACAGTGACTGTTCTTCAGTTGCCTTTCTTTTTACGCTGTTGGATAATGCAATTTTTGTAAAAAAGTAGATACAATATCTATTTTAATAGATATATAGCCCGTATGACAGAGACTTATCAAGCAAGCTTAATAAAGTAGAAGGTGGTGTTCTGTAAAAGAAAGTATGCAGGTAGTGAAATGTCCAATACATCAAGGGTCCCGTAACATGCTTCACTCAGATCTGACTAGAGGTTCAGATAGTGGAAGAGCCAGTCTAGAGTATATCAGAAACATTAACCGCAGTAACTCTCGCAAAGAGTGCTCCAATAGTAGAACCGTCCCTCGCTACCGTAGGTGGTTGGTATCCCTCAAGGTACGGAATGCGCTCGTTCTCTGTTTCAACCAATCATCAGTATGATATTCAAAAAGCAAACAACAGCATGAAGCTTACCAAAAAAGGCTCTGATCCATGCCTTTGGTGCTGCATCCGCCTCATCATCCCACAAGGTCGTCAAATATAGAGCTGTCGTACCGGGACTACCACTCATTTCGTTGGCGGACGCATTAAAATCCGGATTAACCGCCCTCGCATCCCGTACGCGAGCAGCACGGGCTCTAGCAGCCGTCTCAACAGTGACATGCGTGTTATTTCCGAAAATTCCATAATCATACAGACCGAGTCTAAGTGCAGTAGTCCACCAAATGGCATGATTAAAGCTATTATCATCCCCAAAGTAAGCGTCGTTGCGCGACAATGACCCATCAAATTCGACGGCGTCGTGCTTCTTGAGATCTTCAAGGTTGAAAGTCAATGCGTTGCCTGTGGTTGAAACTCCCAGGTCTATGGCTTGCTCAAAGGCGCTGTCGAATGTGGTGGGTGCGAAGTTGTAGGCTTGGCTGACACCGGTTCGGACTGCAGCGAGGTCGATGTCCTTGCCGGAACGGGGGAGGAAGCCGTGGTTTGCCATGACGTTGAGACCGGGGCATGGAGAGCGGCCTATGATTATGTTAGCTGCGTTTGGAAAAGGGATATAGGAAATACTCACTGTCTCCGGGTACTGGTGGATGCCATTCATGGCCTTTAGGAGGGAGTTGCCAGCTGTGTGCGGCAAGGCTAAATAGACATATTTCGAGGAACAAGGTGAGTTTCATGATTGTGAAACCTGCGATTATGTTCAGTTTTTGTTGGTAATATTGAAATTTGAATATGACTATTTCAACCATTGATGACCTCCTTATTTATACTTATCGGTGTGTATAGACTGCGGCTTCGTACAGATTATCCAGCACGAGGCTAAGCCACGGAGCGTATTCGGCGGTCCAAAGATCACCGCGTATTCTGCCTCATAGGAGAAAACTACATAGCGTATTCTATACGCGAATTGTGAAGAGCATTTTGTCAGTTCCAGTGCAAATTATTAACCCATATTCTTATGGCACGACCTAGGAGGCGAATTTGCTTGGCTCGTCATTATCATATGCAGTACGCATCTAAAATCAATTTCAAATCATGTTATGACAAGAATGAACACCCTCTTTTGTTTCCTGAACCTCTTAATTAGTCATTTCGTATTCTCTCGGCAAGTAAAACGCCGACAATGGATGCCACGGCAAGAGAAGTGAACAATGTCAGAATCAAGAAGCCTTGATGGTGTCTGAAGAAAGGTATAAAGGGGAAAACAATTCTCCCGACTGAGCCAGAACAAAATCAACAGTCTCAGGTATCCTCGATCATCAATAAGAACCTAAAAATCGGATACAAATGTTATCACGCTTTCGCTTTCTATTACCCATAGCCCTCATAGGGGTTGGCGCATCTATTGCATCCTGCGCCGACACCAGTTCGACTTGCGATGCCCTCTGCCTGGAGATGGTGCAAAATGGCAACTCGTGGGAAAGAGACCAGCACGCCTCTCGTGATTTCTCATTCTACGAAGCTCCTTCCAACTTTTCTTCCAAGCTTTCTCCTGGAAGTATCCTCACTGTCGAGCCAGTGACTGAACTGGCGAACTACAGCATTCCCAGCGGCCTTACCATGTCTCGGATCATTTACACCACCAACGAACAAAACGGTACTACTCTGCCAGCTTCTGCGTATATCCTTTGGCCGTATACACCACTCGCAACTACCGGAAAAGGATATCCGATGGTGGCATGGGCTCATGGTACTTCGGGCGTACTCAGAGGCTGCGCACCAAGCAATTACCGCAACCTTCAGTATCACTTCCAGGTTCCCTTCGCTCTCGCTCTTCAGGGCATGGTGGTTGTTGCACCAGATTATGCCGGACTCGGCGTCGACACTTTGCCCAATGGACAGAAGATAGGACATCCTTGGCTAAACGGACCGGCACAGGCCAACGATCTCGCCAACGCCATCCTAGCCGCCCGAAAAGCATTCCCCAGTATTCTCACAGCTAATGGCCCCTTCGTCGCAATGGGCCATTCACAAGGTGGAGGAGCAACTTGGGCTTTTGCAGAGAAGCAGGTCAAGGAGCCTATCGCCGGATACAAGGGTTCCGTCGCCATTGCACCTCCTACACGGACAATCGACCATCTGAAAAACGCTTTCAGTAATATCACGGAACCGTGGGCTCAGGTCATTATTGCCGGACAACCAAAACTTATTGCTGCAGTGACAGCCGCCTTCCCTGCGTATAATTACACCGGTTTGACGCCTGTATCATACGATAGATGGTTCAATGTCCTGAAGCCTTCGGACGGGTGCTTGCCCACAGACACTCTTGCCTTTACGAATGTGACTACCGACGAACTAGCTGTTCCCAACTGGTACGACGCCCCCACGGTACAACAATATGCCAGGTTGTCAGAAAGCGGTCGAAAACAATTCAAGGGACCATTACTCATCGTCTCTGGAGAAGCGGATATTGTGGTTCCTCTGGACACGGTCGAGCCTGCGGTAGACGATACTTGCACCATGTTGAAACAGGAGCATTGGAATGAGTCACTAGAGTTAGTCACTTACTCTGCTATGGATCATTTCCCAAGCATTCAAGCTAGCCAGATGAAGTGGCTGCCGTGGATCAAAGATCGGTTGACTGGTACACCGGCACCGAAAGCTGGATGTGTCAAAAGTGCGGTGAGTGGATTCCGTACAGACGATACTCTCCAAACCGCATATCCAAACTTTCTGGAGGGTTGGGCTAGCGTCGAAGAGAGCTGGAAATATGGTCTCTAATTTCATTTTGGGCACGGAGCTGAACTTGGCGGGAAGTGAAGGCCATCTTAGCTGTGGGGAAATAAGAGCATAAGTCGATGGATAATGCAAAGGGGATTTTTGGATATATACCTAGGATTGATGAGATCAGTGGCTAGAACGTAGCAATAATATGAGCACTATCATCAATCCTAGCTATTAGTTTCTCGATCCCCATGGTATCCGAATCACCTTCCCGTTTAGTACCAAGTTGGACTTTTTGGCGTACTTTCGATTAGCGGTCTAAGTAAAAGTTGGTAGAAATACCAAAAAGCTTCTAGATGGTGGAGGATATTGGCCGGCTCGTAGATAAAGGCCCGCAGAAAACTAGACTGACTGTCAAACTTCACATCATCAACACCCTATTGGCCGGCTCGCATGAATTCTGCGATGATCAACAAATCAGCGACCTAATCGATGATTGCTCACGTAACGAAACAGCGTATTCGTCAACTAACACCGGATACGCACTTGCATAAAGCTCCAATCAGGTCGAGAATTCAGCGCGATTGGTCAATATCGAGTCCATTTTTCGGTTGACTAACTTGACTAAGATCTGAAGAATTTGTCACGATGGAGAACTCCCTACTTTAGTTGAGGCTTAGACAATCAAAGATTTGTCATTGGGGCTGGGGCATCAAACCTAAGGACGTTAGCCGTTTATCTGTAGCCCCATAGGGACCCATGACTTTAAACGGTTTTAGGCATGATGTTAGAGGCTATTTCGGTGAGTCGGCACGGAGTGGGGCAGAGAAGATGACAACGCCGAGAAAACGAATTTAACGAGATCCTTAGTATTCTCAAATATCTGACGCCAAGTATCGACAAGTTCAGCTCTCATGACATAAAAATGAGTGATGATTCTTCAATGGACAATTCAATTCCAAATATATGAGGCTGTGTCCCGAGATGCCGTTTCTTCATTAATTTCCCAGGTAGGTAGGTAGGTAGTACGTAGCCATAGAAAATCCGGTTGACTAAGATTTTGGCCACGAATATAATAATTCCAAACGACCCCATGGTCTGCATTCACGAGATCAAAAAACATGTTAAAGATAGTGGTAAAAAATGTCGAAGAAGAACAACAATAACATAAACCAAACTTCAAGTCCCGAGGCGGTTGGTTTCAAGACACGCAGATCACACAAAAAGTCCAGATATGGCTGCACGAAATGCAAACAGCGAAGAATCAAGGTAAGCATGAAACCTAAATATACGGTTATGGATGATGGATTTCTAATGGCGACGCAGTGCGACGAGCGTTCACCGAAATGTTCAAGATGTGAAAAGATGAATCTGAATTGCCAGTATCCCAAGAGAAAACCCGACTCTCTTTTACCGGATGACTTTTTGATGGAGCTCATAGATCCATTGCTTCTGCAGTACAGAACTAGAGCCGGCAGTCCTGGAGATTCTGATCATTCGTCTGGAAGCACATTATCATCCGTATCAAGCTTTGCTTCATCTCAATTGCTGGCTGCGTTGCCGAGACAAGACCGAAGGCTTGATTCGAATTTAATATTACAGGCAGCGCAGATGCTTTCCCCTGTAGATTTCGAGCTATTTCAACACTATCTTGAGCATACGAGCCGGGATTTAACCGTTGGCGACGAAGAGCAACACACTTTGCAGGTTGGTATCCCGAACCTAGCCTGTCAGAGCAAGCCTCTGATGAAGTCCGTATTGGCGATATCAGCAGTATGCAAGTGTCTTGACATCATCA
This sequence comes from Talaromyces liani, assembly GCA_022814505.1. Lineage (NCBI taxonomy): Eukaryota > Fungi > Ascomycota > Eurotiomycetes > Eurotiales > Trichocomaceae > Talaromyces > Talaromyces liani. The sequence continues at coordinate 86,303 of JAKLNL010000049.1, forward strand.
ACCAACCGCCATCATCTCATGAAGACCGTGGGCAAGTCATGCAGCTTCTATCACTCGCAAATGGATATCATATGGAATCACTACGGGAGGTACAAGTCACGCTTCCTCAAACAAAGCACTACGACCATGTTTTAGCAAATGCAGCTATGATGGGAATGTACGGTTCGGGCAGCCACTGTGCGCGTATCTGGCTAGCCAAAACCGCAACGTTAGATGACCAGTTGCAGGAAGATTTAATGCCCAGACATTCGCAGTGGATCAGACTCTTTCGTGCTGTCCATTTGGCTTACGACGGGCTTCTAAAGAATATTCAATCGCCAGGGGACACGACACAGTTTACTACGAATCATTCACCCGATCAGCTCCTAACAAGGAACAGTCCGCAGATCCACTATGAATTTCAACCTTCTCAAATCGAACAGCACAGAAACCCAATAAATCATGCCTTATACCCCATAATGGCTGCTACGGTGGGTACGGCATTGACGAAACTGCGCATAAGAGCCAGGGAGAGAGCTATACTTGAAGAGAGCAACGAATTGGGCGTTTTCAACAGTTCGGCTATTCACGGTAATCCTGAGATTGAAGCGTGCTTTGTTGCCTTGAGCATACTCAGCAACATTGTCTCAGAGACATTTCCTACTGGCGATTTGACTCCGACTACACCACTGTCTTTCGAAGTCGATGTTGACCCTGTAGGACAATTGTCCGAGGTCTCACCGTGGTTGCGTAGATACACAGCCAGCATCACGTCCATGGTACCCTCGCAACTCCCTCGCAGATTTATTATGGCTTTTATACACAAAGTCCCTACCAAGTTTTTGGACCTAGTTGAAGAGATGCTCAGCCTCATTCAAACCAATACAACGCACAGCGATCAGATGGCTTGGACGACGCCGGATGTCAGCATAGCGCACCAGCTTGCCATCGATATATTTGCTCACTGGCTTGTCTTGGTTGTATTGCTAGACAATGTGTGGTGGATTGGTGACATTGGCGCTTGGGAGCTCGACCAGATTGTGTCCTTTAAGAAAGAGGCACAATGGCCGACGTGTTTGTGGAATAGGGTTGCGGATTGGTGGCCGGAGAGCATGTTCGAAATTAGTCGGCATTTTGAGAAGCATAGAACTAGATCTTAGATGGCATGTCACGAGTAAATGTAAAATGTTTGTTATGATGCGGGAGTAAAGGTTTTGACCTCGTAGTGAAAAGTTGCCTCTAATTTAGGGTAGGGTTAGGGCTACGCGCATCCTTCGACTTACCAGATTAGGAACCAACTAGCCCTAACTCCTATGAATCACATACCAGGAAGCCATAAAAGTCGTAATTAACATACTCATAGTAAATGTTGAACGTGAGTCAGCCAAAAAGGGAATGATTTTAATGACTATAATGGAAAATAGAAGTAAACACATCTATACCTAAAAATCCAATAGAGAATCACTCGCAATTCCGTCTCGCCTTCATTTTTGTTGGGATTCCTGAATACCACATTCTTTGTCTTAGAGATATTGTCATGTTAGTAACAGAAACATAACAATAGGAAGTATTAAGATAGCGCAATGGAGTCTTACCAAGCCCAGGGTAAGTTGGATCGCGGGCGGCCCAATTTGAGTATGTTCTTCAGGTTTCGTGTGATCATTTTAGCAATATTTCTAGCAATGACTCCAGCTTGTCCTCCACCTGGCTTTGCAGCCTTATGGCCCGCGTATCTGCGACGTCTCCAACGGCAGATATATTGGGAAATCGCGGGTCTTGTAGTTGTAGCGTGGGCTTGACTCGGATGAATTCATTGTTAGGATTGTCGACAGAGCCGATTTCGCCCAGACCCGAGAGGAATTGGGTACGGGGAATTTGGCCCGTGGCAGGAATGACAAGGTGGGCAGAAATAGACGTGCCATCTTTGAGTTGAACGTTTAAATGTACGTTGAAATGTGTGGCCGGCTTGCGTAGGAAAGCCGCCCTCAGGTACGACTACTCGGTTTCCGGTAATCAGCCTGTATGTCACCTGTTAGCCACACCCATTCTTGTCAATACTGGGAGTAAATTGATTTACTTGATACCGAGCTCATCAAACCGCTCTTTGACTATATCCTGTAGCCGGGGGTCATATACAGGCATAACGTGCTGAAAGTCGATTGCCGGTTGCAATGACGAGGTAGTCAAAAGGGATCGTTTTTGAATTCTCACAAGCACCGTCAAGAAGGCAGACCAGTCATAAATTGTCGGTCTGATGCAAGAACAAAACCGCAAACGATTTGTATGGTATTAGGGCTAGGCCTAGGGCTGGGCAGTCTCGTGCTCGGGCCGGTACCTGGCCAGTTATCCGCTATCGATAACGGATATGCTTATCTTCCGCCAAGGCTCGGGCGATACTCCGACAACAGTTTACCCGAAATATAAACTCCGATGTCGTGATCCCTGATCAGAAAATTTTTTACCACCGTCTCTCTCAATCAATTAACTACCACTCCCTTTTTCTAAAGCACACTCTCGTGACACTCTAGCCATTGGGCGCCTCTCTATACTATATGCAGGCTCGCTCCTCCTTCTCACGAAGTGATCGAATCCGCGACCGTAAAACCGCATAGTATCGCATCGGAGAAACGCGACTGCCGAGGGACGATGGCCCAGCCCGGTGTCCTCGATCAGAAGTTGGGAAGCGGACCAGTGCTGGAAAACCACAGCAATGCGACATCTACAACCGCAACAGCACCCCTAGAAAACACAGGCAAAGCCGGAGATGACCTCGAAGCAGCCAACAAGACGAACGGAAACCCCACCAAGGAAGAAGACGATCAAATCCTCCACCAGAAACCCGCGCGACGAGGCCGTTGGGGCGAAATCGTCAGCACAAACCATGCGGATCTCATTTTTGTGCTCTGCTCGTTGACAACCGGTTTATGCGACGGTGTCGTTTATGCCTCCTTTGGTTGTTTCATCAGCATGCAAACCGGAAACACAATTTTCGTGGGATTGGGTGCCTCGGGTATTCCAATGAACAAGCCCTACGGATGGCTCAAGTCGCTAGTCTCGATCTGTGGGTTTTTCACCGGATCTTTTGTCTTCGCAAAGATTATGCGAGCACTCGGAAACCGCAAGAGAGGTGTCTTGACGGTCTGTTTCGCTATTCAGGCTATTTTCGTTTTCATTGCGGCTGCAATTATTGAAGCGGACGTCATTCCACACGACATCAATGATCAACCTACAAGCGGACCATTATTTTTGGAACTTATCCCTATTGCGCTTTTGGCTTTCCAGTTCGGTGGACAAATTGCGGCTAGTCGTGGAATGGGATTCAATGAGTTGCCGACCGTGGTGTTGACTTCGGTGTACTTTGATATCGCGTCTGATCCGGCTATTGTGGACGGTGTTACGAAGAACGTCAAACGCAATAGACGTATTGGGTCTGTCGTGGCTATTGTTGTCGGTGCAATCGCGGCAGGTTGGCTATGTCGTAGCAATGCTGAGATGCAGAGCGCCTTGTGGATTTCGGGATTCTTCAAAGTATGCATTGCTGTTGGATGGACTGTGTGGCCTGTGGCTGCGAAGTGATTTCGGGGTTACTTGTTGATACTATAGAGTACTTTTAATTATAGACCGGATATAGCTGATAGAGTATAATCATTGTAATTAATTTTCTGCATATGCCTCATAGCCAAACTCAATCGCTATCTAGAGAATCAAGCCTGTGATAGTTTCGCATGTGAGAACTTGCTTAATGACAAATTGAGACGAATAAGGATAAGAACAAAAATGACGTGCCACGCTCAAGCGATGGCGAGAAATGGGGCAACCCTGCACGACTTCCTATTTGGGTAATTCTACCACTGATAATCTCTCAAGGTTCTACAAGATATAGCTCCCTTCTCCTCCCTCAAGACAAATTAAACATCTCTCTTTAACAAAATCAATTGAATCCGCATACAATCAATAAGCTACAATGGCAGAAACCACCCCTTCCTCGACCAATGACTCCCCCAAAAAACAAATCATCCTCAATGCCTTCGTTATGAACACACCCGGCCACCAGGCCCCGGGTCTCTGGCGTCACCCCCGCAACAAAACAGATCAATACAAAAAACTCTCATTTTGGAACGATCTTGCCCAACTACTCGACAAAGCCGGGTTTCACGCAATGTTCATCGCCGACACATTAGGTCCTTACGATGTTTACAAGGGCCCAGCCAATGTTGTGCCATCACTTGCCTCTGGTGCTCAATTCCCGGTTAATGATCCTCTGTATTTGGTTCCGGCGATGGCTTCTGTGACGAAGAATTTGATCTTTGGTGTGACGGCCAGTTTGACGTATGAGAAACCATATGCATTGGCGAGGAGGTTTTCGACAGTAGATCATCTGAGTGAGGGGCGGGTTGCGTGGAATATCGTTACTTCTTATCTAGACAGTGCTGCTCGTAACCACGGCCTAAAAGAACAGATTCCGCATGATGAGCGATATGCAATTGCGCATGAGTATATGGAAGTCCTCTACAAGCTCTGGGAAGGTAGTTTCCGCGACAATGCTGTTGTCGAAGATCGAGAAAAGGGAATCTACATCGCCAACGATGCCGTGCGACAAATCAACCACAAGGGGAAATACTTTGAAGTCCCAGGACCTCATTTCTGTGAACCGTCACCACAACGTACTCCATTTCTGTTCCAGGCGGGTGTGTCCGAGGCAGGAAACGGATTCGGCGGCAAGCATGGAGAAGCCATCTTTATCGGCGGGCAGGTTCCCGAAGACGTTCGCGCAACAGTCGACAATATTCGAAGTATTGCGAAGAAAGAAGGCCGTAATCCAAAGCATATAAAGATCATACTAGCAACCTGCATCATTGTGGCTGCGACCGATGAAGAAGCACACGCAAAACGTGAAGAGTACCTGAAATACGCAGACTATGAAGGCGCTTACGCCCTCTTTGGCGGATGGACAGGGGTCGATTTATCCAAGTATTCCGATGACGAGAACTTCCTCGTCACGGATTCGCCGCGTGTTCAGTCTCTTATTCGGCGATGGGCGGCTTCGGTGCCGGGAACGGAGAATCAGCCCTGGACCAAGAAGAATATTGCGGAGTATCTCAGTGTGGGAGGTTTACAGGCGAAATTGATCGGTAGTCCGACTACTGTTGCCGACCAGCTTGAGCGCTGGGTTGATCTAACGGATGTGGATGGGTTTAATGTTATTCATATTACGAATCCGGGATGTTTCGAGGATATGGCTGAGTATTTGATTCCGGAACTGAGACGACGGGGTCGATTTAGGAGTCATGTTGAAAAGGAAGGGGCTACTGCTCGTGAGGTCTTCATTGGGTCGAAGAGGCTGCCAGAGGATCACCCAGGAAGCAAGTATAAGTGGCGTGCTGGTGAGGTAATTCCTCAATATCAACAAGAGGAACAACTGCAATCTTCTGAAAATTAGATGCAATGTTTGTGGACTTGGATAGGAGGCATTCCTACATAAGTACTTGCATAATATTGTTCTTTAAGCTTATACTTAACTAATGCTATCAGCATAGGTGTGGAACCTAAGTACTATCTGCTCTAGCTATTTCCTCATCACTTGTCCTCTCATCAATCAAAACTCGCTTTTTAGTATCACGCTTCTCCAAAAACTGAAGCACAACCGCAAGAACACAAAGTGCAACACCTAAACTAGCAGCACCAGTGAAAGCAGCGTGGAAATGAGGCGACAGAACGGTCCTCCAAACCGTCAAAGTCCACCAAATAGACTGTATATAACTAAACATGTTGGACGCAGCAATGATAAATCCTCTCATCTCATGATCATGTGGAATGAGGTCCGAATACCAAGCATAGTAGATACCAGGAACGCCAGCAGCAGTAAACGCCAGATAATAGGCCGCGTATTTGAGACCGATTGGAACATCCCAGATAGCGAGCACGATACAACCGAAGATTGTGGGTACTTGCATGGCTATGAGGGTTTGCCAGCGTTTTCCACGAAAAATGGGGGAATCAGAAATGATTCCAGCAAGTAACTGCGTCACTACCCCAACAGCATACTGACCGGTGGGCCAGACGTTGATTTGATAAACAGAATGACCAGTTGATTTGAGCCAAAGGGCATAAGTAGGTTGCTGGATTGGGTAGCTTCCTTGAACAAGAAAGTATCCAACTGGCAAAACCCAGAACTGCCATTGTTTCATGATACGAAAGATCTTTGTACGGTCCCAAGCGGATGCTCCAAGAGGTTTCATACCATCTGCAATCAAGCGCTTCTGAGCCCATTCTGCTTCTTCCTTGGTGATATAGAATGCGCGGGTAGTTTCAGGGAAGTCAGGGTAGAAAAAATATCCTGCAATGCCAATAGGTAGACTGATGATACCGCAGACGATGAACAGCCATTGCCAACCGGCGTGACCCAGCACGCCATTCAAGCCTTTGTATGCACCGGCTTGTAGGTATCCGCTGAACATACCGGCAAGACTTGCAGTAGCATAGAATATGGTCATACGTTTTCCGCGTTCGATCTTGGTGTACCATGATCCAATGATGTATACAACAGTGGGGAAATACGTGCCCTCACAGATGGCAAGCAGGAATCGTATGGCATATAGCTGGGAGGTAGTTTTGACAGCAGCAGAGCAAAATGTGAAAATCGACCAGAAGATTTCCACAGTGGGGATGAGAATTGAAGGACGAATGCGAGTGACCAAGATTACGGCAGGTAATTGACCAAGAACATAGCCCGCTGTAAAGACGTTGCTGGCATAGGTCAACTCGTTACCTTTCATTTTAAGTGCTTCTGACATTCCAGAGACGTATGCATTGCTCAAATTGGCCTGGTCGAGATTCTTGCTGAAATATCCGAGGCAGGATATGGTGAGTAAGAAGATATCGAGCTTGAAGAGGAACCATTTTTCTTTGGGAGATTTATTTTCGTCGCCCCAAATGTATCGTCGGATACATTTGAAAATTGATACTTTTTTGGTAGTGTCTTCCAGCAGAGGCTGAGTGTTGTCTGGCAATGCATTCGTTTCAGTGACCGCCGAAGTCTCTTTCAGCGTGCTGCTCGACATTTTGACTCTGGTGTAAGCAAATAATTCCAATATCATATTCATTCCGTAAGATACAAGATTCCAGATTATATACAATCGCGCTTTCCAGTCGGATAGCTCCGAATGATAGCTTCAAATTGCGACATGCTCACCTTGCTGTCGCCATCAACATACAATTCCGCACAAAGCAAAAGTGAATTGCACCATTTTACTATCTTTGATGTGCCTGTCTGTGAATTGCCTGTTATCAAGAACTTCATATGCACTATACACGCGTCCTTTAACGCATAGACGTTGATAGATAGCTGCGAGCCAATAGTAGCCCCGTACAGTATCGAGTCATTGAATTCGGACGAAAATCCAGCATATTGTAAAGCAAGTATGGGTTTACATGACTCAATTCAATGCGTAAAGCTGACTAGAACGCCTTGTATCTTGATTGATTTCAAATCAAATCATCTGATCCAGCTCTGATTGTTAAGAGATGAGAGTTTTCGACGGAGGATACGCCGGATAACAACGATGGCGACATTAGCCCTAAGATTGTGACAATATCCTTCCCCGCTCGATCAACTACATATCTAACGTCAATGCATCCTTCCGTATCTTACTTTCAAGAGCGAAGAACCTGAGTAAGTGACGTCAATTATATTATCAAGAGAAAAATGGCTACCACTACGTTAGAACCCGCCGCAGTTCAGGCTCCTGTTGTAGACCTTGAACGATACGCCTATAAGAACCTGAAGCCCTACACACATCCTCCAGAAACCAAAGCCCATCTACCTTGGGCTGAACTAGTCACTCTCGATCTCGAAGATTACCACCGTCCAGGAGGCAAAGAACGCCTCGCCAAACAACTCGAACATGCCGTTCATCACGTCGGATTCTTCTACGTCAAGAACTTTGGCCTAAGCCAAGAACAAGTAGATCAACAGTTTACTCTAGCACAGAACTTCTTTGAACTGCCTGTCAAAGAAAAGGAGAAATATGAAGTCAACTATGGCGCAGCTGATTACAATGGCTGGCGCCGGCCAGGACGATATGTGGCCGCCAATAACGCAAGAGACAATATTGAAATGTATAACTTCGCCAAGTTCACCAAGGACTTTGAAGGCAAATATAAGCATCCGGATTTGATCAAGGCCCACTTGTCGGAAATTGAGACATTCCATCGTGCTTTGCATGCCAACGTGGTCCTGCCGTTGTTGCGACTCTTTGCTATTATCTTGGAGTTACCTGATGAAGACTACCTCGTCAAGCAGCACACCTACGAAGAGAAGAGTGAAGACCACTTCCGATACATGCTATACTATCCTCGCACCGAAGAGGAATGGGAAGCAAATAACTATGGCAAGGGTGGCGGTCACACCGATCTCGGCACAGTCACTTTACTCTTCCGCCAACCTGTTGCCGGTCTACAGATCTTGGGCGAGGATAACAACTGGACATATGTCTCTGCTCAACCGGGCACCATTACCGTCAATCTCGCAGATACAATCTCTCATTTGACCGGTGGTTGGCTGAAGAGTTCCGTGCACCGGGTCGTTGCACCTCCCGAGGATCAAAGACAATATAAGCGGACGGGTTTGCTTTATTTTGCTCGCCCTCATAATAAGACTGTGCTTGAGCCCATTACGGATTCTCCCGTATTGCAGAGGGCTGGAGTGAAGCCTCGATTTGAGAAGTTGGTTACTATGGAGGAGTGGGTTAGGGCTAAACAGACTCTGCAGCTCAATCCGGAGATTGCGAAGAAGCGTTGGGCGGAGAAAGGAGATGGGACTGTGGAAGTTCTTGCTGGGTTTCATGATAGGAAGTACAAGGAATAATCTAGTCTTAATTCCAGACGTCCTTCACGGGTTATACCTAGGAACGAAGTCACGTTTGAGCTTCCAAGGTTCCGACAGAACCCCTAATGTCAATACTCTATTGCAATATAGCCAATATTTCCAGTGCGCTCAAGAACTCATTACACATTTCCACAATAGAAAAAAAAGCCCAGTATGATAGAGACCTCCAGTTGCTAAGACACATATGAGAGGACCTTTATGATTAGTAATCACCATGTGAACGAACCTTAAAGACGGATAAACTTGCCAGTTCGATAATTCCCATCTAGAGCCTCCTTGAAAGCATTGAAGAGCCCGAAGATATCCATCCCCCCAATAAAATGGCAGCTGTATTGAATGCCGCCCGGGCAACGAGTGTGACTTCTGGGGTTTCTCTTCAATCTTGCAAGGCGTGCAGTCAGCAAAAGAAACGATGTGACCGAGTTTTACCTGTTTGCGGGTCGTGCGTAAAGTAGGTTTTCTCTCTCCGTCTCTGTTTAATCTATCACTTTCGTCCCATCCATTACGTGTATGCTTTTATGCATATTTCCATGGCTTGACCAGGAGCCAAAATTGAAATAGAGCACGATACTCATTCAGCTTTCCAGGAAAGTTCGCAAATGCTACTATCCAGTGGCCGAGGGACATTCAGACGAGGCTCTGGTCAAATCTTTATATCACAGAATCGACCAACTAGAAACTGATATCTTCCGAAAGAGTACTCTAAACCACGTCCAGTATCCGATTCCAAGACAATGGTATTTTTCGGCTTTGCTCTCCTACAGTTAGTCCAATCCTAGCCCTAACCCTGATTAAAAATCGGAGGAGTGAATAACATTAGCATATAGGAGACGCTGCCCTACGTCCTCTGATGCATCAGTATCCCAACTCGATTGCTTCTATGCTGCAAACTACATGGATGCAGGCGGCCATGTCGGACCCTTGCTTGTTTCATGCGACACTTTATTCAACTTCGGCTTATATGGATATAACCCAAGGCTCACCTAATAATACTGTGACCATGTATCACAAAACCGAGACCCTCCGTTTAATCAGGGAGGCTATCGCAAATAGTAACCATACTACTCTTTCGACTAGCGTTGTTGCAGCGACTTTACATCTGTTGTACTTTTCGGTAAGTAATGCATCCATGCGAACTATACTGATGGCCAAGACCTTACAATAGAGACAGAAATTAAACGGAGAATTTCATGAAGGGACGTCCCATGAGTCCGGGATTGAGGCACTTTTACGACATAAAGGAATGGGAGCGCCGCAACCGGATAATCTCATTGGATATTTCCTTATAATGTAAGCCCTATTCGCAAGTCTATTCCTAATGTCACCTTGCAAGGGTCTATCTTTGAGCAGCCCGCTAAACGTACATAGACAACAAGTATGGAACGCTCTTGTTCTTCGATTCAAAACAGTGTTCTCCATCCCTCGCGCTGGCCCCAGCCATCGTATTGGGGATTATAGTTCATTACTCGCGAAAGCTGTCGAAAAACAAATGGAAAGACCTCCTAGGTTGAGACTTCCAGAATCAGCGCTGGGGCTCATTCGTGAACTTGCCAACTATTCTACAACGAGCGTGATAGATTCAATTTCTGCATTTTCCGACTTCATTGCCAGCCCGGCTTATCAAAAGCATTTTTCCGCAAAAGATACCGAACCAAACCAGGTTACAAAATGCTGTTTCTTGGCTGGGATCATATATGTAAGAGCGTTGTTTGATGCGGGGACTTCAACGGGTTTGAACAGCAACACGGAAACACAAAAGTATGTTCTCAGTCTGAAAGATGAAATCACAAATTGCGACGAGTCCGTTTGGTATAGATGCAGCCCCGAGGTCTTTCGATGGGTTCTTATGGTTGGAGCCGCTGCAGGAAGTTCGATATCGCAAAGAGCTTGGTTTGTTGCTCGCATGTGCCCTTTCTGCGCTGTGATGGTGCCTCAAGAGGTAGATGAGTTTCTGACGGGAGCCGATCACATTGTTTGGCTCTTCAACCATTAATAAACGAGATAAAGGATTCTCAATTGCAATTTTCATTATTCAAATTCTGAAATATATCGACCTACCTAGGTACTGTTTTCAATGACGGGTCCATACCCTTACTAGGCGATAATCTCTGCTCTTACGCGCCAATGCTCTGCAAGACATCTTCACTGGCCTTCCACAAATTCGCCGCCAGAACAGGATCTCTCGCGTCTTCGCTTGCTTGCTCTACATGTCCGTATGGCTCAACATAGGCACCTCCATATAGATCCCTCTTCTCCCATACTTCCGGATGGGCCGCAGCAAAGATAGTAGTCAGCGCACCATCCAAAGGCGTAAGTGACCTTGATGCGATGCTCTCACGAATATCTGTGTGATACTTGTCGATGTGCCTGTTGGCACCGTCTAAATCCGTTGTAAGATATATGTTGCACGAAAAGTTTGATATAAATGAGTGATCTTTTTACATACCGGTCAAAACATAACCGGGGTGCAGACCAACGGTGACGATAGGAACTTTCTCCACATCTAATCGTCGCTGAAGTTCAGCACTAAAGAGATGATTTGCTAATTTGGATAGCCCGTAGCGATCTAGGTTGCTCTCGGGACTATCAGTGCTTCCAAAAGACTGGTTGAAGTCGCCAATATTGTTGAGCTGAATGCCCTGTGGGAGCTTAAGATGTTGATCAGAACCGACATTCACAATGCGAACTCCGGGGTGCTTTGCTGCTGTTTTCTTGAGGAGTGGAAGAAGAGCGGTTGTCAAACGAAAGGGGGCGAGGTGGCTATGTATCAAATCAGTGCGATTGAGCGTTTTATCTGATTTTCAGCACCCTTACTTGGTGGCAAACGACACCGATATCCCATTCTTATCAAGGTCCAGAGGTCTGGCTAGCAATGCCGCATTATTCACCAGGATGTCCAGTCTCTCCTCCTTGGCTGCGAACTTCGCCGCCACGGCATTGATGTTCTGAAGGTCACCAAGTTCGAGGACAAGAGGATGAAGCAAGTCATCACGAGCAAGCGAGGGATAATCCTCTTTCATTTTTTTGATTGCGTTATCAGCCTTGTCCAATGATCTTGCTGACACATAGACCTTGGCTCCCTTCAGAGCGAGTTGCTGGGCGACATTATATCCCATGCCGGTTGGAGAACTGGAAAGCCGTTAGCTGATATAACCTTGAAACACTGAGTGTAGCATTACTTTGCACCAGTCACAATAGCTACCTTGCCATGAAGACTCGGTATTTCGGACACAATGTCCCATTGCTGCAGCATCAGTTAGATAGAATGCTCAGCCAAGCAGAATATAGCAATTGACTCACTTCTTTGCGGTCCAAGTTAGATGCAGACATTTTAATCGTTTTCGAATATTGTGATACTGTAATGAGTATAATAGGCTCTAGATTTCCTTTTTGATGTTTTTGCTTCACTCTTCCCTCTGAAGGCTGGGTTCACCAGGATATTTATATCCAGATACATGATAGCCAGCAACCGTGACTTCATCATTGATTACGGAGAAGGATCAACTTCGTCCGCTTACAAATAGAACAGAAGAGAAAAGAAATCAAACAAGAGGAGATCCAGGTCAAAGTATATAAATGATTCTACCATATTTGCCTGTATATGTGGCGGAGAGAACAAGCTAGCCAATGAGATCAACGGCAGGCAGCGGTGTGGGGCCGACTTGGAATCCGAGCCCTAAAAAGTAGGAAATAGAAAACGTTCTTTGGATACAGTCACGAGTTTAGAAGTACTACATTCTCGAATTCCGGCGCAGGGAGTGGAAATGCACTCCTTTGCAGATTATCTTACAGTTGAAGTAGTCGAGTTTTTATTTGGCGAGAGGGAATGCTGACGAATTACACAGATAATTTAAATAACCCTACGCCTTTTCCAAGAATCGCGATTTGGAGCCCTATCAACTAATTAACTTAAATATCAGCTGTAAATACCATTTACAGATCTCTGAAAGTGCAATTGGATGTCTGATCTTCGTATTAGAGGTTTGAAACAAGTCTTGGTCCTCCCTGGTGTTATCAGAACTGTCACGGTTCCAGCCTGGCCTGGAACCTGGCGCTCCTGAACACGCCAAGGCAATGAGGTTTGACAACACCAAAGAACCCGCCAGAGACCTTTGTCGTATGAGTCATACGACGTGGGAATAGCTTCATGTTGTGCTTTGTTGATTGTTTTGTTGCTTTGTATTGCTTTATGATCCATTGTATAGCTTTGGAGGCCTGCTCTGTCAGAATCGAGCCTGGGAGCAAGCCCTGCGCAGACATAAATATGGGCTTGCTCCCCTATACTTAAGTCTTTCTCTTGAGCTCCCATCTTGTTAGTTTTCTATGCCATTGGTGTTTTCTTGTTTGTTTGCGTATTTTTTTTTTTTTTTTTTTTTTCCCCCTTGCACTGTTACAGAAACAGGTCTGCCAAATATTCTAAGAGTACGTCTGTGAACCTTGGAAGACAATGCAGCTGAAATATCTCGAACTGTGCAGTTCAAGGTTAAATTACTTTCAAGGTGAATCTTGGAAGCTTTGGATCCCCGTACAGCCGGGTCCTCGCCAGGTATGCTCGGTTGATCTATGCATGTATCAAGACGGGCTACTCAGTATGCCTCCTTGAACAGAGACACGATTTTAAAGAGAGTGTTAAAATTCCCTTTCTGTCGGGCATTTTCATTTGTCGCTCAAGAACACCACAATCCCAGTACACCGTGGCAATTTTCGAGTCAACCGCTGCACTCCTTCAGGGGCTTTAGCGACACACCGAGGAAATATCCTTCGTAAAAAGATTGCCTGTTCCAAATCAAGTCTTAGGTCTGCGCCTCTCATACTACCTAAGTATGTACCGGAAATGCGACATCGTTTTTCTGGTAAACCACTGATATGGCATTACGTATTATATAGACTGACCCTAGGCATTAAGGGTCCAGGATGGTGTTTTTCGGACTTCGTTAAGGCCGAGACTCGGTGATCCTTCGCATCGCAAGCTCCAGCCATCCTTGAAGATATTATCATGCATCACAAGCACATTCATCACTTCAAGGGCTGAAATCATTGGGTACCGAATCGTGGATGAAACACAAAGGCTTGCCAGAGAAGGGTTTAGTCAGGAGAAGTCGGAATTCTAAGAATGTTCCGGATAAGCCATGCATGACAGAATCAGCGCCGGAAATGACGATTTTACAAGGATCATTACTCGCGTTGAGTTTACTTATATTCATAGGGTGACAGGTCAGTTCTTGAATAGTTGGAGCTTAAGCTTCTTCAGGTGGCTTATGCGCAATTCTCGCTTATCGCGCGCTCGATAAATATTGTTATGGTCTCAGCTCTAGATCTGATATTCCTTAATTTTCAACGTTGGCTTTGACAAGGGTCTTTGTCGATGAAACCCTATCTAAATACGTACTGATATTTTGGGGTCGTCATTGAGGCAGCCCTAATGCACTAAAAACCCTAATTCTATTCATCCTTCCACATATGCAAAACAAACTCTACTCCCACGATCTGTGTTGCGGTTGATGATGAACGGTTCAACCACATGTGCATACTTTTTCTTACGATTTTAATAAAATGATTTGTGTTGAAATGACCAGACTCATTCGATAGCTGTATGTTTCTCCCTCCAACGATAGTCACCAGTCAATGCTGCCCAAAGCGGGGAGAGCAGAAAAAGCAAAACCCTAGTGTGGGATGGGCCAGCCATATATATGCGATGAACGGAGTAGGGAGAAATAATAAGTATAAATACTAACGACGGACCCAAATCACGCAATAGCGCTATGGAAATTCACAATCATTGTCCATACAGCAATTCGCGCGGTAGCGACAAAACAATATGGGAAGCGATATAGCCTCCTGGAAGAACAAAAATGTGTGTCCTCGAGACTGATCAGAGTCACCACGCCATAAGTCATTTGGCAGTGCATTTTGAAGCATGGGTTAGATCATGAAAATAAATCCAGCCATGCTTTCGGTATATTAAGCTACCAGACCGCTCCAGTTTCGATCTTGCATGCAGATATGTGATCGACTGTGGTGTTGGGTTATTGTCTCCCTCGAGAGTTCAATTTTGCTCCTTGCAATTACCCATAGAAAGAGGACTCAGAGGCTCCATATGCCTCTAACACGTTCGCCATGGCCCTCACGGATGCACAGCTTCATACCCTAACCCTAGTTGGGCGTTTTGCTTCGATGCTCTCCATCATCGGGGTCATCACGATCATTGTGACATTTGCCTCATCGCGGCATTTCCGCAACCCAATGCACCGTCTAATCTTTATCAATGCATTTTATAATTTGTTTGACTTTATTGCAACGATGATATCAACAAGCGGTCCGAATGCGGGCAATTCCTCAGCTTTGTGCCAGTTTCAGGGCTTCTGTCTTCAGATGTACGTACCAAGTAAGCAACTATATCAAGTATAACACTTGCTAACTAGTACTTCGTTTATTTAGGTTTCCCATGGCAGATGTTCTCTGGACAGTGGCAATGGCGATAGACGTTTACCTCGTTGTTTATCGTCGTTACGAAGCGGAGGCTTTGCGCAAGCTTGAGATCTACTATATTACAATCATTACATCCATCGTGGCCATTCCTGCAGTCGTTTTCCTTTTTATTCACACTCCGAGTAAAGGGCCCATGTACGGAAGTGTGACAGTGAGTTCAACCGTTCTTACTCAAACATACATGCGGCTGATCTCCAATCCACAGTTCTGGTGTTCAATTTCTCCCAACTGGGTTCTTTTCAGAGTCCTGTTCTACTATGGACCGATCTGGTATGCCTCAGTTATGATCAATCATAATTATTCTCCTTGGTCTTACTAACGACGTATGTCCAGGTTTCTCATCATTATAGTTATGGTCCTATATATCCTTGTCGGTGTCAAGGTCATCAAACTCCGGCATCAGTTCAATGCCTCGCATGCTGATCACATCGCTCTTTCTTCTATCATCTCCACCAATAATCACTCTTTTGACCATTCCGATAACGCTGTCTCCGTCACAGTCGAAGTCAACATCCAAAGCCAGCCGGCTCCCTCATCACTTGACAAGAAGGGACCCCAAGCCTTCATTGACCAAGCGTCATCCTCCCCTTCCCCAGTCGCTCTCAACCACAAACACCACAGGCAGTCTCACGTGTCTTTCAGGCAATACATTCTCATGCCGATGGTGTTTTTCCTTGTACTTTTGGCCACATGGGTTGCTCCCACGATCAATAGGATATCTGCACTCGTGAATCCGAACCATTCCTCGTATTCGCTGATGGTTGCGGTTGGAGCTATGGGATCATTGCGCGGGTTCTGGAACGGAGTAGTATTTATCTCAATCGGGATGAAAAGTTGGAGGAGAGAATCAAAGTTTCAGAAATGGAAATTTTCTGATAAGATGAAGGGCATGGCCAGACTACCTAGATAGACCAATGATAGGACGGTTTACTGTAATCGTGTGTTTTGTACATATTATATCTTAATTTTGAATAAACAATTGAAAACCTGACCACTCTTGTAAGTATATGTTTGGGGTAGCATGACTCAAGTTGGTCCTTGTAGTGATGGAAGAAGGATTTGGTGCCCAGTCTCATGCGGTAAGAAATCATACAAACAATACCAAGCACGGTTGGTACACAAGTTGATGATTATCTGGGAATGTGAGGTACCAGATTCATCCATTAACTAACCCTAAAATCAACATTGAAGATAATTTGGCTTGAAACCCCATTAATTATGAACGAGAAAACTTTCTTTCTTTTCTTAGATATATACTGCCAGAGGCTTGTTCAATAAAGTAGACCTCAAAATCTGATTCCACCCAATTTCTGCACTTGACTTGGTTATTGGCGATGTCAGTCACTTCCTTGTTTATACAGTCATCTTGCCTTCTCTCCTGAGATAACTCTAACTTTCTCTTCTCCTGCAAAGTTTTTTCAAGCACGGCCGTCGGGCCAGAATGTAGAGAAACGCTGGTTTGGGGTTGAAATGACAGGGCTGCCGTGGGCGTCATCGACGTAGACGTACTGAGAGCCAATTTCCTGGATGTCCCAGTCACGGGGGATAGTGTTGATTGAGCCGTCGGTGTTCTCGGTGTACTTGATGACCCATTGTCCGTCGTTCTTCATGTCATAGGCACCGTCTGGTGCACCATCCAGAACCCACTGTGTAAATCCCTTCCAGTCACCATTGTCATTCCAAACAAGAATACCGCCATCATTACCACGAATGAGCGAGACATCCGCCCAACCGGTGTTACCATTTTTGGCGTCCCAGCTAATCTCCAACCAAGAACCGAGAAGCTGTGGCTGGCCATCGAGCATGGTGGCATCGACACCACGCTGGACACGACCCTCCCAGCCAGTAGGAACGGAGACAAACTGGGTGCTTTTAGCAGCAATCCAAATGTACTTCCAGGGAATGCTGTCACAGCTGTTGTGGTAGAAGTAGAAACCCCGCCAGTCGTTGGCATCGTTGTCGATAGTGATACCTGGACCGCCAGTATCGGTGTCGCCCCAGGTAAGAGTAGGCGAGGTGCTACAGTCCCAACGCTTGGAGAGTTCGGAGCTTTCAGTTACATTGTAACGAACAAGACCACCGGTCTGGTAGCTCTTTACACTGCTCTGTGGAACAGACATAATTGCTGCCGGGTCAGCGTTTGGCAGGCTAGGAGGAGCTTGGCTACCGGCTCCTGGAGCGGCCGGTAGAGCGGCAACGGCTCCAGCGAGCATAGAAAGAGCAAGTGCGTATTTTACCATGTTTAATATATCTATGGTAAACAGGAGATGGGTTGATGTGTTGGTGCAATAGAGATTGCTGCCAGGCTGGACGAACTTGCTCACTTATATATTCACTATCATTGCCTGTGGAAGACGGTCATCCCGATGTAAAGTCACCGCATATCAAGAACCCGACTATACTCTAGTCTAAATCGGCAAGTTTTTTCACTATCAGGTCATTCACTGCTTAAGCGATGCACCAGTGGCGTGAAGCTAATAATCGATGCGCTCCGAGGTTGTTGAAATCCTCTCGTTCAGGAAACCCTTTCAAGGACCAAAATGGATGTTTAGACAAGGTAGTTATAGTATTTTAATACACATATACTCCATTTCGAAGTTTAGTATGGCTGTCCTTCCTCCTTTACGAACTATGAGGAGCAGAAGTTTAGCACAACGGTTAC
Source organism: Talaromyces liani (assembly GCA_022814505.1). Classification (NCBI taxonomy): domain Eukaryota; kingdom Fungi; phylum Ascomycota; class Eurotiomycetes; order Eurotiales; family Trichocomaceae; genus Talaromyces; species Talaromyces liani. The sequence goes on from JAKLNL010000049.1 coordinate 104,320, forward strand.
ATCGTGACAAGACCAATTAATAGTCAATAGTCTGGAAACTAGAAATAGGTGACATAATTTCCCAAATCATTTCAACATTGGTTGCTGACGCCTTAATGCATGCTCTGAAGAAGAATTCCGATTTTATAGAGGTCTAAAGTTACATCGGCCGATCGTCCGTGATCCTGCAAACCGCCCCTTTATGACCCTAAAGAGACTAGTGAGACTCAAAATCCATCTTGAGTAAGGCTTATTAATGTTAATACGTACCTCGCTTACTAGTCAGGTACACTAAGCGTTCCTCTTAAGGGCGATAGTTGAATGACTCTTGGGGAGGGACCATCTGCACAGCATCTCTACAAAAATTTGTGGTTTCTAATAATTCGTCTTTCAGCTCGAATAGATTCCAGCCACATTTTAGGGAGCTATACCTCCTCTCGGTAAGTTCAAGGGTACGCTTATTAGCAGGTTATTTTGCGCCATGAGATACTCTGGAGTATATGCATTTTCATACATCATGAATAGCTTCATATTTAAGCGCTCCAACTTGTACAGATCTTCGAATTGATTGCAATTGGGATAGTGTTAGATTATTATGGATAGCAATAAACGCAAATAAAGTGCTGATACCCATACATTTCGTAGGTGTTAATTCAATGAATGTCCTTTAGTGCGCCTGCAGGGCCGTTAAAGTCGGCCCCCATAAATCTCCGATGACGCTTAGCTAGGTAGCCTAAGGTAGGTTATACGCCACGTGCCTGTCAGCAAGAGCAGATAAACAAGGGCACACAGTTCTAGACTTTGTTGCGGAACTTTTCTACATTCCCATATCATCCATGGGCTATGGTGAACTGTGTACCTGGTTACTGCGGAAATGATAAAAGCACATACTGGCTCCGCAATAAGCCAAATTTCCACCCCGTTCATCAGCAGCTGCAACGTCCGGACGCCCCATCCCTTCGCCTAAATACTTGGCATCTTTTGATGACCATGTGGAGAACTACAGGAGTCTATGGATGAGAAAGGATTGACTCTTGGTTCATAGCGGACTGCTGCCGGATATCAGCCATTGACGAGCTCAACGATGCCTGGTTTGGAAAGTGAGCTGTTCCTCTTATTCTGCGAAATTGCGCATTTGGTGAATTAATACCGCATCCACTGTGGCTCTTTCCTATTCTCCTTCGAAATGATATACGTAACTAGATAGGCTAGATTTGTTGGTTTTCAGAATACCCATGATAAATAGACAGGAGTATCACCATGCCTGTCAGTAGTTTTCAGGACATCAATCAGGACAGTCACTCCAACTTAGAATCCTGGTACTTTCTGTATATACACTCGTTTCTACTATATATCTTGATTGACTTTGTCCTCTGCAATGTCTCCTTTCAACATTGTCGCTGGCCTGGCTACCTCTCTCCTTGTGGCTTCGGCAGCTGCTGATCCCTGGCCCAAGAGAGGTTTGGCTGCCAATGACGATATTCCAATCTGGCAATTTGGTGGTTCGTGGAACGGCTACAATTCCGAGGTAAACTGGCAGTACAATTGGGACAGTACCACTAGCCAGAAGCAGTCATTTGCTGAATACATCCCCATGCTTTGGGGTACGGCAAGCGACCATACCACCCAATGGTTTGACAATGCCTGGTACTGGCTTAACAACGGTGGTTCAGGCCATCTGCTCGCCTTCAATGAGCCTGAGCAGTCGGGTCAGTCTAACCTTACTCCCCAGCAGGCCGCAGACGCGTGGAGAAAGTACATGGAGCCATTCGTTGGCCATGCTCAACTTGGTGCTCCTGCCGTCTCTAATGACGGTTACGGATGGCTCTCTGAGTTTCTGCAAGCATGCAGCGACTGCAATATTGTCTTTGTTCCGATTCATTGGTATAACGACGCCAGTCTGGAATCTGATCTTGAGAACTGGGTCAACAGCGTTTGCTCCCTAACAGGCCGCCAAGTTTGGCTCACTGAGGTATGTTTAAAGAAAAAAAAAAAAAGAAAAAAAACACAAATAATAATACGAGCCAAGTGCTGACATCTGCAAAGTTCCAAGCCTACGGCTCGATCGACGACCAGAGCAACTTCTTGCGTTCGGCTATCCCTTTCCTGGACGACAACGACTGTGTCTACCGATATGCATACTTTGGAACTGCGGATAATTCTAAGGTCCTTCTGGAGAATGGTGGCCCTTCGCTTTCACCTTTGGGTGTACAGTATACCTTCAGCGCTTATGGCAATGGCGACGGCCCTAACTAAAGAGGCAAGGAGGGCACAACTCGTCAAGAATCTGTGACGGCTTCTACGGCGCCTCTATATTTATTTGAGCATGTCAGTGGACGACGTGAAACACGACTGAACATGAAAAGTAAAATCATATTGCATATAGTCCTAGAGAGTTCAGGATTTACAGACAAATTCGATGTTATAATTGATAGCGTTGAAGCATCAGAACGAAACACGATATCTACAACCTCTTCAGATTATGTTATACATAAAATAAGCCAACTAACAACAAGGAATAACGGAATACACAGATTGCTGTCTCAGTCAAGCAAAACATAGCTCCAAGAGCAGTAGGGTTAGAGTAAGCCCTAATAGGGTTCGTTGCTGTTAGGGTAATGCTTCAACTCTAGGGTTATTAATTTAGGGTTAGCGCTGTGAATCTTTCGTATCGTTGTCTAAATTGTACCTTAATTCTTCAGCCGCAATATCGATTCTAAATTTAGATTTAGGCGACGACGATATCTTCATTACCCTTGCTAGTTCGATGATGTAGATCATGCTTCTGTCGTTTCCCCTGACGCTCAGCCACTGCCAACAAGCTGAAGCCACACTAAGTTGAGGTTCCCCTCCTCTGCACCTTGGCCTTTTTTCATCTTATATGCAACACGAAAGCCACAAATTGAATTCTTCAACAGATAAATTAGGATCCCGTGTGGGGATTTGAGTTTTGTGCCTTTCTTCCATATTAAAAACGGCCAACACAACATCTTATCTACGTCAAACAAACAACCATGGCTGAGGTTTTGGGCCTGATCACCAGCATCGCTACCTTGATAGAACTCTCCGCAAAAATCGCCGGACTAAGCTACAGCTACGCCCGCGAAGTCAAAAATGCACCAAAAACACAAAAACAATATCTTCAGGAAGTCTCCGCGCTGATCGAGGTTCTGTATCGCGTCGAGCAAGCCGTTGCGGAGTCGGAGTCGACCAGTCTTCTACCAGCTCGGCCTCCTAGCTTGAACGAAGATGCGTTGTTGGATTGCTATAAGGAACTCAGTCATTTGTATTTTGAGCTCGAAAGACGGAAGTCGAGATTTTTGAGGCCTTTTCAGGACCGCGAATTGAAACCGCATATTGATATGCTACAAAAGTTTCGGGCACTTTTCACAGATTATCTATCTTCTTGCATACTGTACAGACTAACCTTATAATCATTTTGGAATGCAGTACTAATTCAAGAAACAGTATTACATCGACCGCGACGTACAAGAAAGTGACGTTAGTACATCATGGTAGGTTATGCCAGATCCTCGAGTCCGTCAAATGACTGATCAGTGAACAGAGCAAGATCGGAATTTATTATTAACGTGGATTCCAACCCCAAACATACCACTCCGACAGAAACCATCTCCTTGTCCGGGAACAGGTGGTTGGTTTCTAGACAGCGTTGCTGTTCAGACATGGCTTAGCAGGTCAACAGAGCTTCTGTGGTGCCATGGTCCACGTAAGCATTACTTTTTCAACGTTTCTGAGCTTTCAGTCGCTGACCATAACTGTAGCGGGAGTGGGAAAAAGCTATCTTGCGTATGTGTTTCCACAGCTGTTATATCTATTTGCCTTTACCTGCTAAGGGACATCATCTGACATAGCTCGATCGTGATCAATCATCTGTTGCAGGAACGAAAGCAAAATTCTCTTGTCGTATATTTCTTCTGCGACTTTTCCTCGCAGAATCAAGTGAAAACGATAGATATCTTGCATCATCTTCTTCGACAAATTGTTGACCAAGGGAGTGGAGAGATACTATCTACTCTCAAAGAGTCATGCGGTGACCCGAGTGCTCTACAGAATGCAAATCAAGTGGTACAGTTACTTGTTTTAGCAGCTTCTGTGCAACCAGTATACTTGGTAGTAGATGGCCTAGATGAGTTGAAGACGCCAAATGAACTTCTAGGGCATTTTCTCGAGCTTGCGGAATCAGAAATCCATATACTGGTCACAAGCAGAGATCTACCACAAATTCGAAAGAAGATGGGCACAGCTATTCAGTTGGACATCAAGCCTACAGATTCTGACCTGAGATTATATGTGGCTAGTCGTCTGCAGGAAAGTGACTTTGCTGAGGAAGTCGCCAAGGATGGCAGTCTAATCAATGACATTGTGTCCAAAACTGGAAACATGTATGTTGGCATCTTCCCTTCGCAGGTACAAACTCTAACCGATCACAGATTCCTCATTTCCCGATTGCTCCTTGATGAGTTACTTGATTTTGTGACAGTTCATCAGATGCGCAAGGCACTCCAGAGGTCACCACAAGGTCTACAGCAAGCCCTCGAAGCGACTATACAGCGCATAGATGCTCAGTCATCGGCACGGAAAACACTCGCTCGACGACTTCTTGGTTGGATAATGGTTTCGGAGCGAAGACTAAAATTGCATGAAGTTGTAACCGCATTCGCTGTCGAAGAAGGCGAGGAGCTGCAGCCTGATAATATCCCGAGCACTGATATCCTTCTCCAAGTTTGTGCTGGGCTGGTAGTCCTCAACAAACATGACAATACACTCGGCTTGGTTCATGCTTTTGCATACGAAGTCCTCTATCTTACGCTGCCGGAAAAGGAAACTAACCTTGATATCGCTCGTACCTGTGTTCGGTATCTCTCGTTGAAGCCCATGGTGGCAGCGCCCTGTACAAGCTCGATGGAAATGATTAAGCGACTCGATTCGCTAGCTTTTTTGGATTACTCTTCCAAGTATTGGGGCCAACATGTCATTTTGGGAGATTGTGAAAAGGATCTGGAACCGCTAGTCCTGAAGCTTCTGGATAATACAGCACTCAGAAATAGTGCATTCCAGGCACTGCAATTTCGCCGGGACTTTAGCAACACAGGAGCCACCGAAGAATTGTTTCAATCTTTACCAAAAGATTCGGAGGCGCTGCATCTAGCAGCTTATTGGGGCTTGACTTACATTGCAGGCAAATTTCTAGAAGCTGGTGCTTCTCCCTCTCCTTTGGACTCGCAGAAATGGACACCTCTCCATTGGGCGTGTGCTAACAATAAGGTCTCCGTAGCGGAGATCCTCATACGCAGCGGAGCAAACGTCAATGCCCAGGACATTCAAGGATGGAGCCCATTGTTCTGGGCTGCATTTGTGGGAAGTATTGATATGGTGCGCCTTCTGCTTTTGAATGGCGCAAACCATCTTGCCCGAAGTACGCTCGGATGGACGGCCTTACATTGGGCTATTTCAGGCGGGCATACGGAGATAGTGAAAGAACTCCTTGAACACCACTCTCAGTCCCGGTTATCCGAACCGGTTTTTCATACAATGACCATGGAAGAAATTGAATCGTACGCCAATGCAACTCTTCCTGTGGATGTAGCTGCTACAGGGAAGGATGCAAATATATTCACAATGCTGATCGAGCATCTTCAGACCCCTGGAGACACTGTAAGAGATGCCAAATTCAACATGATCTGGGAACGCGAACACTTCGACGTCCCTGTGTCACTCAATCCATGGAGAACCTTGACGAAGGGCGAACGAGTCAACGGACGCGAATCCGTGATACCAAGGTTTACGGGACGCTATGCAGATAAGTCAGAACACTGGCGATCAGATCCTAAAAAGTGGAAGTCCGCTCTTCTACTATCTGCCATTCGTGACCAGCAATTATCATCGGTAGAGTTATTGATCAAAACAGGAGCGGATGTCGATTACGGAAGTGCTCTATGCGTTGCGGCATGTCGAAGAGATCCCCGATACGTGCAATGTTTGCTAGAGAATGGCGCAAATCCAAACATCACGGATGGATCTGGACGGACAGCATTACATGAAGCCGTCATGAATGGCTTTGTGGAAACCATTAGCGCGCTTCTTGATGGAGGAGCAGATGTGGATAAGCCTGTCGTACGAGACACCAGCTACATGGACTACAGAGGTAACGGTATCGAACTTGCTGGCTACAGATTCAAATTCACCGACAATGGATCTACGGCATTAATACAGGCCTGTGGCTTTTGCCAACACACATGGTCAACACGTAAGCCATCAAGCTCTGAATTGGCTACGCAGATTACTCGATTGTTACTCTCTAGAGGAGCGAGTACGGGTCTAAAGGATCTGTCTGGAAGAACTGCGCTCCATTACGTTATGCTTCGACCTCACCTACCCCTGGTCAGACTACTAATTGAAGCCGGGTGTCCAGTTGACGCAGTGGATCGCTATGGCAGTACACCATTGCATCTGTTGGCATTGCGCAAGGAAGAAGTCCTCGACATGCATGATTTGAAAGAAACGGTGCGGCTTCTCTTGAATGGAAGATGCGAGAATGGCCAGCAGAATATGTTAGACCTGCCGGTTCGTGTTATGCCCTCCAGTGATGGCGAGCGTAATAGCAGCGAAAAGACTATACCAATGTTATACAAGGTAATCATTAGGGAAGAAGGTCGATCGACAGAGCATAAGCGACTTGAAGGATTCGATGAAGGGCCAACTCCACTGAGTATGGCATTGCAAGCGGGTAGATGGGAAATGGTTCAGGTCTTATTGGAACTAGGAGCTACATTTCCCCTGGGACTTGACCTAACTCCTATTCTCGATCGTGCCATTGAGGCTGTTGAGCCAAGCATGACAAGTCTGCTTCTCCATCACGGAGCACATCCTTCACTAGGTGCTATTAATGTCCTAGTCAAGTCGTTTGTGGCCCAAACAACGGACACAAAAATACCGAAAGAAAAACACCCCAGTGTTGATAATCTCAAAACTATCCTGAAGGAACTTGTTTCCGCTGGTGCAGACATCGACGTTTGCCAAAACGAAGAGACACCCTTGACGCTTATAACAAAAAAGGGTGGTTCGATTATTGCTCTTAAAGTTCTCCTTGATGCTGGAGCAGACATTTACACATCATCACCTAAGACTTTTGATCCCATTCTCACTTCGGCACTTTTTGGCGAGACAGGCGTTGTCGCCTGTCTCTTGGACTACGCTGTGGCACATCCGAAAGAAGGTCATTGGTCGAAGCATTTGACAGAATTCTCTAATGAGAGTGATTCCATCATGCGCATATGCCTATGTCTACAAAAGGCAAACGCAATCAATCGTACAAACAGCGATGGACGCACTTTATTGCATATTGCTGCCGAGCAAGGTCATATCAACTTGGTGACTTCCCTCGTATCATGCGGTGCCAAAGCCGATATCGCAGATAGTAATGAATGGCTTGCAGTTCATTATGCTGGGTTTGCCGAACGAACTGCTGTGGTGAAGTTCTTACTTGAACAGATCACCGAGTCATCTGGTAAACTGCAAGAGATTTTCAACAAGGAGGACACAACTTCTAGAAAACGAACTATGCTTGATGTGGCCATCATGAATCAGAACATCGACATGGCCTCAATTCTTCTAGAATATAGAATGAATCTACAATCGGGCATAGATCCAAACTCGGCAATCAGAGATTGGCGCAAAGAAGCACCCATGCTCGGCTATGCAGCCGAGAACGGATATACAGAGATTCTTTCTATCCTTCTACAACACGGCGCTGACATTGAGAAAAGCGACAATTACGGTTGGCGTCCATTACACTTAGCCTGCTACAGAGGCCATACAGAAATTGCCAAAATCCTGATAGATGCAGGAGCGGACGTACACGCCACAACCGTGAAGTGGAGTGAGGCTTATACCAAGCCCACAGGGCTATACCAGGACGATCCATGGGCTGGTCAACCGCTTCACCTCGCTACCATGAGTGGTCAGGCAGATATTGTCAAAATACTGCTTGAAAAGGGCGTTGATATCCATGCTAGTACAGGAGTTGATGCTAACAGCTACGACTGTCCTGGGCATGGCCCTACTACGCTTCATTTAGCGCTGGACACGAATGTGTTTTATGGTCGTCGCGGACGGGCCCTGGACCCGGCAAGACTTCAGATTGCGCAGTGGTTGGTTGAGAGAGGAGCAATGGTGCGAGGTATTATCCGCGCATACTCATTACAAGATATTCTCAATTTTCGTGATTTCCCGGATCTTTGGGATGCGCTTGTGGCTGGCGACAGAGATGAAGCAAGTACCTAGACAGTACTTTGTCTGGAAAGTTATTCCTGTCAGCATATCTTCTATTTTCTGTTGTCGGCGGTTGTATTGAAGTTGATGTCTCGTCTAAAATTATCTGGTATTTTTCCAGCACGATCGCAATGACCTAGAATTAGGGCTAGGGTAGTCAAGCGATGAACGATTCCCAGATAGCACAATGGTCCTCACTTATATCATAGAAAATATTTCAAATCATAATACATAAATACTATCATCTCAATTGATTATAGGCTTGCTGTCGGTTATGTATCAATCGAACCATGGGTAAGCTCATCTCGATACCATAGAATCATGCATGACGCATCCATGGAATCGACTCAGGCGGCCCATCCCGCCCTTCCGATAAAAGATACCATTCTTTTTATACATACGTATTTAATAATCAGGTCTATTTCAATTCTTGTCAAGGATGTTGAGTACACATGAGTACCAGCCTCAGATACTTTGGGGGCGTTGTGGGAATTCCAGTCTCACTCACTATATCTCGGTCAACTAAAAATCGACTCCATTATTTTCTACATATACCCATGTACCAGGATTACTAAATTCAAGTAAAATCAAACACAAACAAAAACCAAAGCACATACCTACATGATAAGTAAGTTCTATGTAAGTATGTAGTAAGTAAGTAACATCCTACCCCCCAACGCACGTCATGCGTCCGAACAAGTTTTCATCCTCTTCCCCCTCCATGCTAAACCAAACCCATCAAACAATCAAATTCGTTCGATGCATGAAACTAATGCACCCTACCCTCGTTAGTGTCACGATAAGTATCCGCGTCAAACCGTTTGCTCCTCCTCATGTAACTACTACTAGTACGTAGTCAAAGCGGCTATACATAACCCTAGCCAGTGTGACGAAAATGACTGGTCGGAATGCTTAGCTAGTTTGTTGCACAGCGGCCTATCGGCTCATTTCTTTAGATTTTCATGCTGCGAGAGTTTCGATATTCCATGCATGAATGAATGGTGGTTAGACGTTTTAGGGTAGTACTGGACACTACTGATCTTTACTCCATGCCATGGGGCGGGGTAATTTTGTCTTTCTAATTCTTACTCGGCCTGACGTAGCCCATTACAGTACGAGACAATAATGACAATAAGGATATGGTATTAGCAATGTATAAGACATAAAATCAAGGGTATCATCGAAAAGATGAACTCCACAGCACGAGATTGGGTATCTCTAAGCACAGAAATGAAAAACATGAAAGCAAACACCAGGAAATGGTTGTGACAAAGGAAATGTATAATACGAGGCGTCTATCTTTAACACCCCGATATGCTAAATGATGAATCCATGCAGATGCAGTTGGCAATGAAGCCGGTTCCTGTAATATTTGGAAGAAAACAAACAAGTTCCCACCAGTAAATCAAAGAACTTTTATCCTTCGCTAAAATGATTTATCGAATCAATACCGATAATGAATTGTTGAGTTGTTTTTGTTTTATAGTTGTTGATGAGGTAGAGGTGATGTAGTGTTTTAGACGGTAGACTGACGACGACTGGATCTGCGAGACGGTCGGAGAATGGCCTCGCAGTTTGCATCGAATCGCATATCCCACAGACGAATGCTGTTCATGAGCTTCTCTGTGTCATGTAGCTTTCGGTCGCGTCCAAATATGGACTCGACAAATTCGCAACCGGCATTACGTCCCATCGAAACAGGGGCGCTGCGGCCGGTTTCACGCTTGGCGGCTTTGTACATGAACTGCTCACAGTCCTTGAGAAGGGTCTTGAATCGATTCCACAAGCGTTCGCCGCTGTCGAGGAAGTCCTCCAAGAGTTCGACGGTCTCGCGGCTGTTGGTCCGTTCGAGAAATTCGTCTGCACGCTTGACTTTGCCGGCGAGTTTGATAAGAAGTAGCCATAGTTCGCCCGCGACGTCGGCCATCGGAGTAGAAGCGCCATGGTGGTAAACGGTCCAGTCGTAGATCCATTTGCCCAACGAGTTTGCATCAAAGACACTTCCAAGAAGAAGGATAGGGGCCTCATCCGGATCCCAGTTCTTGATCGAATATCCGGCGGGAATACCAGCGGCCTCGGCATCGGCCTCGGTAGCCTTGGTTGGTGATTTGGGAGGCGCAGCCATCTTTGGTGGTTTGGGGGGAGAGGTGCGGGTAGAAGTTGAAGCACGACGAGCACGGGACCGCTTTACATCTTCTTCATAGATGGGAGGAACCTGAGTAGAAAAAGAATAACGATCAGTGGTCGCCTTTGACTTGCGTGGAGCAGCAGTTGTGTAAGAAGATCGCTGGAAGCGAACGTTTCTTGGCTCGCGGTAGATGTAAGCCGGCTCATCGTCAGCTTCGTCAACCACATCAATAATGATAGGTCGTTTCGGCATACGCGAGGGACGGACGTAATCGTAACCAAATAAACCAAAGCCATTGCCATTGCCATAGGAAGGCACGTCACCCGGCATGGAAGCGCGATGTTTTCTTTTCTTTTGACCAAAAGACGCACTTACATTGTCGAACTTGCGGGATGACGCATATTCTGGGATGGGTTCCTGATACTGGGCAAATGCCGAGTACCATCCAGATTCCCTGGGCGAAGCATAACTGGCTTTGCGAGAATGGCGTTTGGGAGGGGCCCGAGGGGACGCATTAGCGGGAGTAGCATAGAAAGATTGGTAGTAAGGTGAGCCTGGAGGAGAAGTGGTGTAGTCGTAAGCAGGCCATCCGCCTCGGGACGGAGTATATTGGTGAGACATTATCGAGACGAGTGCATGGACAACTGAGAGATGAATATGCTGGACGCGAATTCGAAAGTCGACTCCAAACTGGCAAGCAAAGTAAAGCCCTCAAATGCAATAATAGAAGAAACGCAGAAAATGCAAAACGCAAAGCAAAACAAAAAACAAACAGCACTTATATTGTACAGGATATCTAGTCAGACTCAGAAATCACAGTGGCAAATAATCAAACCAAATCGCTGGGAGTAGGACCGTCACCGGGGTATGGGCTTCGGTCGAGGAGAGGAGAGGAGAGAAGCGTGTCTAGACTGCACGAGCATTTGAGCGTTGTGGCAAGCGAACACGATGGACGAGTTCGTTGTGGAAGAGTCTGGATCCGACGCGAATAGGACCCAAGATGATTCTCTCGCTGATTTGTATGGATTACTCAAAAAGGGTCTGACTGATGAACCCTCTCAAGTATTATTTTCGGATGGTTGAAATTTTGGTATATTCAGTTCATTCACACGAACGCCTGAATATCAGCAGTTTGTTGAGAGTAGAGATTTTTCTGTTGGATTGGTGGTTGTAAAAAGCCAGTGGCTGGGAGGAAAGAAGAGAAAGAGAGAGAGAAGAGAGAAGGAGCGGGCATGCGGGAGATGGGGCCTTGGTTTTATCAGTCTGCAGGGTGCAAGGAACCGGCCGCCTAAGTCATCAAGTCATCGATTGGTAATAAATTAGTAAATTACCGTACGTGCTGGAACATACGACGTAAGTACCATGCACTAGTGTATTAGCGCGCCGGGGCCTGGCGGCAGCTACCCGACAGTTTATTAGCCCTTCGGGGCGTGGCGTTTGCGCTAGTTCCTAGTGTTATCTTAGCGGCCCATCGTCTCCACTCATTCTTACTGTACTATACGTACAGTACCGAGCTTAGTTTCACACAAATGGAAATATATCGATTGCAGCCCAAAACATCTTCATATGACTGCCAACTCAACAACTTCATGGCTGTGCTTGTGAACAAGGCAAAATAATTATCATCTACTCAGTATGACTCGATCGATGAGTCACACAAGTAAATTGAGATCCCAACGCGGAGTATATCCTGTCGTCCAAGTTATGTGTGATTCATTCTAGCCCGAGCATAATAGAGGCTGGTAACTACGTATTGACAAGGAGGTCACCAACCCTACGCTACACAAACGAACCATTTATTTTTGGGCGAGTGGTATCGTTTTGTCATTTTGGCCCTCTGAAGGCTGAAGTAATTCTCTCCGTGTGGTGGGTGCATGGCGCAAATTAGGTCTCTTGGGTCTTCGGCCTCCCACCCTCAGTCGAGGGCTTGTCTAACCCTAACGCTAAAGCTCACACACCACAATAACTATTCCACACTTTTTGATTCGCACCCTCCATGTTTCTATTCATTCATCAGTTCCATAGAACCATAGCAAAATGGAAAATGACTTTGGAATTTTGAAATTTTCGTTTCTTGTTTTTGCACTGCCCTTCATTCCAACTTTCTACACATCAAGTTTCTTTCACACAGAGCCTCCTCGCTTAACGAAAGCACGTACCAAGTGAAAATTTTTGTCTCGCACAGATCAGCCAGTCATTTAACAATTTTACAGCTATCGACTGCTATTTGCGCGAAATAACAACCAATACAATGGTAATCAATTTTTACACACGGGCATCCTTGACTCATTAATCAATGCAGATTACGCGGAATAGATTCCCTGCCGTCTACCACGGTCATATATTTTGAAATTTTCAACAGAAATTCATCCCGTGTTCTTCAAGATTCACAATCCCATCGCATTATTGGATACCGAGGAGATATTCCACATCTCTGTTGAGGTATTACCTTGATGAAGCGTAGTGCGTATATCGACGAGGCTGTGCTCTAGGCCGACTAGTAACCACTAACCACAGCTTTTGCCATTTCCCCTTTTTCTTTCATCCATGTACGCATTTTATGGACTATGGACTCTGGAGCACTATGGAGCTTCTGGAAAAAACAAAGTTTGGGAATCCAACTGCCGGGATTTCGGAGATCCATTCCACTTCGTCTTACTACTATGTACGGAATAGTCTAGTCCAGTAGGCCGCGAACTAGGCCCGCAAACGGGGGTTGTTTCATCCTGTATCATTTATGGATGAACGAATGGAGGGAGGATTAGCGTTGATTGCCACATGAATATTACGTGAGTCAGAGTCATGGTTGCCTACACCAGGACATCCGTACGTAGAAGAAGTTTCTGCAAGATAGACTCACATGCAAGATCTCTTCCATGCCAATGGAATCAACCGGAATGAGCAACTACAAGCAGCGGTAACTATTTGCCACCCCCATATCACAAGCGTGGTGGTAACCTGAGGTAGGACCGATAACTTGATATCACGTCCGAAAAGCGAAAAAAGACATCATACCTCGGACTTCGTGAGACCGGCTTAAATCCTGGATTTATCACCGACAAATCAATTAAAATCCCTGGTCGCAACCTTTTCATATTGCGCAACATCCGAGAAGAAATCCTGGCAGACTTGTAACAGTGACAGTGTAACAATGTCCAGGCAGCCATGATTCTAATTCTCCATTCCTTGAGTTTGACCAAATCAACAAATACCATAACACAAACCGTCAATAATACAAGCATTTTCAAAATTGAATATTCTGATGGTGTGGTGGTCTCTGTGCCATGGCAAGGGTGAACAAAGCGGCATCCAATAACATTCCTTATTTAGACGCGTCCTCTTTGTCTATTGTTCTCCCGCCCGAATTATTCTGGGCAGCACACACACACAAAGAGAGACGAAAAAATAGATTTTTCAGCTGCGTGAACATGAAACATCTGCGGCATATCAGCCGACTAGTTTAGCATTCCTGTATCTATTTTGTAGTAATTTTGGTTATTTGCCCGCCCTTCGGCCCCATTCAGCGCAGCGCGTACGGCGTATACGTGCATAGAATGCGCATACTGCATGGCTTCAGGGCTCATGCAAAGTTTCAGATGAGGTCCAATCGGTAAGACAGCCCTTCTTATCGCGGAAACACGTAGAATTGGTTCAGCTGATGCAGCCTTACGGAGTACGACCGTGATGCCAATGAGAAGAGGCCTTTCAGCTGTCCGTGTTCTATGCATTGTCGATCTACACTGCGATTGGTTGTTGATTGTGGCGTCTGACCCCGACAAGCCGATTTGTCAGCTGGTCATGTGCTTGTGGCTGTTGCTTCTTCTTGACTCTGTTGAATCATCTTCTTACTCTTTTCTCGATATATCACTCTCTATAATCCCCACTTGTCACTACTTTACAGTGGTTGATGAGTATTACAAGAGGATGTTCTCCAGTACTTGTTTGAAATACAAGCATATGACTCATGTCCACCTCAATCATATGGCAAGGAGTCTAATGACTGATGAGTTGTCAAGCAGTGAGCCACTCAGCACCGCCATATAACTTTCGCCAGAATGATATTCTCTAGGCGTCAACATAACAAGCAAGGAGAAGGCAGTGATTGATTAGGATGAAGCATCGCCTCATTCTACTCGAGTCGATTTGCCCCCGACAACCGCGAATGGTATCAGTGGACAGGCAGACACTTTCGATCTCGTTGCTCAGTGAATCATTCAGAGAACAGTCTTATCATCGACTCAGCCACAACACTGTGTTGTCACAGTTGACGTCCAGAATTCGAGATCAGTACCATGGAAGCAACTCGTTGAGAAATCTTGGTACCGTAACCGTATCCGTCAAGCAACCAAAAAACAACATCCACCAAAAGGAGCAGGCTCCATACTGTACAGAATAACATTGTCAATACGCTCTATCCACAACGGACACTATCCCGCTCAACCAGACTTTTCATCAACTCTCCTTACGAAGAAAAAGCGTGGATATGTGGGCCGGTATTAGACGGCCCGCTATGAACAACACACAGTGTGGAATTCTATGGATCCTTCAGACCGGTAAATAGCATCGCCAATTGTCAATCTCGATTAACTATGTACTACGTAGCCCTAAAAACAACAAGTCAACAACGTATATGCACGATGCAGTCACCGCTATTCGATCCTGCGCCTAACTGTTAGCGTCTTTCATCAACCCGGTAACCCTGACCGCCTCGTGCAAATCGTTGATCTTGATGGGGTCGCAAACCAGACAAGCACACAAAAAAAAACCTTTTTAGAGGCTGAGTGTGCAGATAAAGTACAGTAGTACATTATGCAGGCTAAGTCTGCAGGTTTCTAACAGCAATCAGAACAATTGGCGGTAAACTCGAACCGGTTTGGTATGGATCGAGTTGAGTTGTCAAGTCAGCTCGTGCATGAGAAGTGCATCCTCCAAGACGATACGTACGTAGTACTACGTACTGTTAGGGCAATTTCAAAACCCGGGCGTTTGGGTCTAAAAACAAATTCTCCGTATGAGGGCTAAGTATCCCGAGGTCTCGTGTGCGATTGGCACGGAAACGAGATAGGAAACATAAAACGCACAAACGATCCTGCGAAGATCCGTTCGGACTTGGGAAATCATCCAGCTACATGCACATTTTCCTTCAATGTTGACTACGTACTGTAAATCATTAATCTAGGCAGATTTACAACCTTTCACCGACTCTTTAGACTTCGTCTGAATGATACTTGGAAGAACCGTTTGGAGTTTCAGTTACCACCAAATTACCTAATCGGGTATACATCAATCAACATTGGGCACGAATTCCGCTGAACACCATATGGCATGTACACACACACACACTTTCTCTCTCTTTCATAATTATAAAACTTGTTTTGGTCAGACACTTCAGGTATTAGTGTTTATTTCGTATTCTTCTTAGTATCTTCTTCTATTTTATGTGAGGGGCTTATTCGAAAAACTCATCGTGTTGGCGTGGGTCACCAATCGATATGTCGGGATTCCTACGCATACTTACTTCGACGGAGCAACTAACTCTGCAATGGCGGCATTCATGCATCTCTGACACCGTTAGTTAGTCAATCGCCTAGCACTATTATCATGGTAAATTACCATGCAATGGAACGAGACCGTTGATGTTGACGCTATGTATGTATGTAAAATCGCTTACCGGGCTTTAGGGCTAGGGCTTCTGCGATATCGACAAAGTACGAGTCAAGGAATGTCTTCATATCTCTAAACCATGCTACAATTGACAAGTGATTGATCCAATTTGATAGATGATATATCAATAGCTTCCGAGGTTCCGTCTTCGCCCCTTGCTGCCCTTGGCCGTTGAATCTTGTTTGCTGTTTTCACATTGGATTTCTTCCATGTTATGATAACCGTGTTTGTTCTTCTTGCAAGGGTTAGATAAATTAATCTCGCTCATCTCCGTTTGAATGTTTGTGTGTGTTTTGTGTGTGTGTGTGTGTGTGTGTGTGTGTGTGTGTGTGTGTTTTCGTTTGTATGTATGTATGTGTTCATACAGTACGTATCTATCTCTGCATGATGCATGCATATGCTGAAAGTATACCAACTACCGTAAAAGGTAACTATTGACTGGCTGCATATTGCCTGCATGTTCCGATTGACGTTATTGATAAGTATGCGCAGTAAATTATTTCTTTCAATTTATCTTTCTTAGCGTGATGTAGAACAATTGAGAATCAAGCCTTCGATAACGCAAGTATCAACTTAAACCCAGCACTGGTATATCGCATCGATTCATCTATGTAAGCCACATGCGTACCATCGGTACAGTTTAGAACAAAAGCAAAACAATTTCAAGTGTTTGGTGTCTTCTAGTCCGGTCTAGATCGGACTATGCATAGATTGAAGTTTCTTACCAACATATGGATGTCAACCAACTTACCCCTCCTCCAGTCATGCCTAACTTTCAAGGTATAAACATGTGACAGTCCTCGCTTAAAGATTGTTCGAGTACGCATGTACGTAGGTAGAACTATCGGAGCATGGCCTTTGTCGCAGGGATACAGTTAAATATGGAATGTTAGTATGGGGCATCGATATATTTATCTCGATGACATGGCACAGAAAGTCGATATACGTCGACAACGTAGGTAACGAAATGATCCAAATGCAAAAAATCCTTTGAGTACTACGAAACTAAAAATAATACGCAGTCAGTAACTTATTGCATATGATAGCAGGAAGGAACATCCCGTTCTTCCTGTTGGGCGTTCATGCAGCATTGCATATGGTAGCGGTAAATTATTCGAGCCGATGGGGGTTGGTTTAGTTTTGGGCTGCTCCCACCCAATAGTTCAGGCTTTCATGCTTGAGGTTTGTTCTTTGCATATGTTTGATCGAGTATCCAAACAAAGTGGTATAATATATTACACTTATAAGTCAAATACATCGCTCTGAACGATTTGTGTCGTGTGCTGATTTTACTTCCTATTCAGGAAGGTGAGTGAGAGACGACAGATTGTTTACTTAGGGTAAGGATTAGGGCAAACACTCGATTTTGGACTGTAAGAGACTCTTGATATCTTTGGTGTAAGCGGGATTTGCAAGTGGGTGTCATTTTGATATCAGCATTTGGAACGAATTGAATTACTAGTTTTCTTCTGTCAGATCGAGTAAACGTACATTTACCCCTACAATTGTGATAAACTAGTGCCCTCCAGACATCATTATCCTCTTACATACTACTAATTCATTCTGTGAGATCTAAGCATAATACTGGGTTTCTACTGTTATTGAAACGTAGCATTTGGTTATTGGTAAACTCTTCGTTATCTCTGGAGAAAACCTGCCAACAAGTTGACATTCTTCATGTCGTGTTCGGTTTTCAAATAGGTTTTCCAAGATTCCCCCTCACTATACTGAGTCCAAACCCATTATCAATGTCTTTTCTATCCACGAAGCCCAAATATGAACACTGCGTTTATAAGTATAGTAACTCGTAAGCTATCACCTAGCTCATGCTTTAGACCAAAGGAATATCGGCTCTTGACATCCATGGATATGTTAGCAGATAACAAAGCTCCACTACTGGGTGAGTTGTCTGATGGTCACGGAGCACTTTTATGTTATTGATCCAAGAGCCAGTCGTGGAGAAGAATCATACCCTTCCAAGGTTATCTCCTTGCCTCAGCTTCAAGACCCCGGGCATGGGCTTTGCAACGCCGCCTTCAACGTGCATTAAGCACCATCCTCAAGTAGTTTTCCTCTAGGATTGATCTCATTTGCTATGCAGTAGTCAGAATCATGATGCATCGATGCTGTCAATGCCCTTTGGTTGCTCCACTTCTCAGAGTAAGCTCTCGCACTAGACTACTCTCTTCGATAGGTGAATTGAATTGGACTACGTAACTGCACAGAGCCTATTTTCTCATTAAGAAAGAGGAAGGTTCTCAGCCCTAACCAATATCGCCTGCTGTGGCATTAAATTTGCACTATAGCAATGCGTATTTAAGAAGCAAGCTTGGAGCTGTACTGTCATGGCAAAGTTAGCCTTCAGTACTACTTATGTATATTTCTATGGCACCGAAACTCTAAAGCTTCTCAATATCCAAAGAATAATGCTCGACGCTTTATTAAGGTTGATGTAGAAGAGTTCGGTGTCATCTGAGTCTCCGAGAAAGACGGCCTATGGAGAGCATGTACGAGCAAAACTGCGAGAAGCGGCTCTTCCTTACCAGATTTGCAAAGGAGGCGACGGTAATTTCGACGAACACTTGGTCTGCGTGTCGAAATTGCCGTATATTGCTCATTGCCTTCTCCACAAATACTCTGTCTCTTTTATCTGAAGCTGCACGTCAGAAAGGGCAATGCTAACTTATTGAGAGATAGCACATTGGTCTTATGGATCATTTCTCTAGTGTCATGATCTAGTTTTCCCCCCCTCGAAAATCTAGGGCTATACCACGCCTTCGTGTTTTCGATAGAACGAAGCCTGCCACGTAGTAAATAAAAGGGCCCTTTGAGACGTAGTACGGTTTTAAATTTTATCAGATGGCAGCATCTTCTGCAATACGGTCCCGGACAAGACCCGGGGTGCGCAAGTCCAAGCTAATCAGAAGATAAAGAAGGAAAACACTCATTCAATCTGCTTAGATTCTGGGTCCAACGTAAATGTTTGCCCTAATATAGGGTTTCTCTCCTTTAAATTATGCCGGATAGGAGGGTATGAAACAAAATGGAAGCATATTCTTTCATTGTGCGTTACAAGGATCTTAAGAATTGAGCAGGCCAGACTTAACCTTAATACATGATAGAGCTATAAGGACCGTTCAAAAAATTTTTATCGACATCCGTAGACTGCTTTAAATTCGGGGTGTTGCAAGCATTTATCAAGCAAGATCATTTATCATATGCTAACATTCGCTGGGTTTGGCAACTTTTCCAAGGATAATTCTCGCTTTGAATTATATGCTAATAGATATTGTTTAAGCGCCGGAGATAATGGAATTTGTCATAACCTGGAAATCTCCCGGCCAAGGTAACCTCGATTCCGCAAAATTGCGCAAATTCAATCCTCCGAGTCGGACGACAGGTACCAATTCAGGGACGGTCCGATGGCGCACCGTAGATGCAACACAAACTATAACGAGATTACAATAATAATAATATCATGCAATAGCTAGTTAAGTTGAGATGTGAGAGTCCCTCTAGGAATCTATTAGGTATGCCTGATTCATAGTACATGATTAGATTGTGATGACTACAGGCTGCTTTCAAGGGTGGGATTTGGCCCCAGCGGAGATACTGTCGCAGCACTTGCCAGTTCCTATCATGCTTAGGGAAAATAGGGTTACAATCTACCGAAACGTTCCAACTTTAAGTCTATTTGATGCACAAAAACTATTGGTCAATCCAGACACGTTGTCATCCAATTCACTCCACCAACGAATCTATATCTCCTACTTCAGTTTAGTTTCCCTAAATGAGAGCGTAAGCATATGAACATAGCTCAGCCGTGGCGTTTATAGGAACGTTGCCAATATGGAGTAGCTTGCATCCGGGTTGCAATTTCAATGCTTAGATCAATCTCTCTGCAATATCAAAGCCTGTAAGCAACAATAAGTCCTCCAGTCAATACAGTGCAGAGAAGTCATGAGATTGACCAAGCCGACGATTCCGTCTTTTTTTGAAATGGCTAGATACTACATGACTATATGGCATCTATGGGTACCACCAGGCTTACCTAGGTACTTGTTCCGGTATAGTCGGAAGTGAAGAAGATATTGTGGGAGGAGACTATGAACCCCTCTCCATGCGCGTGTTTCCTCCAAATCTCCGAAATTGAAGGTCAGATAGATGGAGACAGCAGGGGAGTTGATTATAAAAGACTCAGATGGCCGCTTGTTCTTATCATTCCTACTTCATCGTTCACCGCACCCATTTGATCTTTTCGTCTCTTCCTACCATTCAAATCTTTCCTAGAAACAAGCAAAATGCCTTCCATCAGCAAGTTCATGCCATTGCTGCTTGCCAGCACTGCCTTTGCAATCCCCAGGTCTACTCGCCGCGGATTCAGCACCACTGAGCGTCCAGGCATTTACACTAACACTACCCGTCCTGGTATCGCAGCCACAATCGACTACACTGACACCAACTGGGCCGGTGCCATTACTGAAGAAACTGATGTTACTCATGTCAGTGGTGCATTTGAAATCCCCGCAGTCTCTATGCCGGCTGGTGGTGACCCGTCCACCGCCTACTGTGGTACCGCCTGGGTGGGCATTGACGGCTGGGGCAACGACTGCAATGGCGGTCTTATCCAAGCTGGAGTCAACTGGTGTATCCAAAACGGCGCTGTCACTTACACACCATGGTCTGAGTGGTGGCCTGCAGAATACCAAATCAATTTTGACAACTTCGAAGTCTCTCAAGGTGACTTAGTCAGTGTCAGCGTGACCGCAACCAGCACCAGCAGCGGTACTGCAGTACTCACAAACACCGCAACTGGTGCCAGTGTCACCCGAACCTGGTCTGGCGAGTCACCGGCTCTGTGCCTCCGCACTGCTGAATGGATTGTTGAAGATTTCACTCTTATTGAATCCACTGGAGATGTCCTCGCCCCTTTCGCCAACTTTGGTCAAGTCTACTGGACTGATACTAACTGCGAGGTCAGCGGTCAGTCTTGGGGGGCAGCCAACTCCAACATCGCCGATATGGTTCAGGGTAGCGATGTCCTTGCTACTGCCTACCTTAACGGTAACGATGTTATTATCAACTACGGCACTGGGTACTAAGTCTCTGAGAATTACATATCAGATACATGAATTGTTGTGTTTGAATAATGCTTTTTTCTTGGCAAAATTCAAATATGTACATAGTTGAACAGGTTCTATGGATATTACTCTACGGGAGGAAAATCCATTTTCTACAGACGTCTAAGTAGCAGCTTTTTCCTAAAAGAACTCTGTGCACGATTATGTGAATCGTAATTCAAAACTACATCTCATTCCTGTAATATGAAATTATCCTCATGTCGGTGCCGCCAGTTAGGGCTTTGAAACCTGGATATGAGATAACGTGATTGCTCAAACAGTCGCAACAACAACTTATATTCAGCCTTTATCTCATTTAAGATATTATGTCGGGAAGAAGAGGATCATTCGAATTGTTGTCTTCAATCTGATTCTACAGGCAGCGTAATGTTTTACGTTGCTTTTTCGACACTCACCATCAAGTTAGGGTCGTTGGCATTTCAATACAATGCCAAAGAAGTACATATGTAGCCCGAATCCGTCGCCACGAACGCATTAACTCAGTGGTATGTAACAACTTCATAGCAGTACAAGATGCAATCTGCTAACTAACTATCGGTACGGTGTTGATCGAACAGTCCCAGGTTCTCCCGGGTACGTCCTACGGATAATTTTTTTTACTGGCCTAGAGCTCATAGGGTCAACTAATTTCTTACACCTATCCTCTTTCTTTAGTTACAGGATGTAAACACCTCCAGAAAGCTTACCTTACTATCAGCTGAGGTGGACAAACTATTTATCTCACATGCATTATTATGTACGCATAGATTTCTCTAGCCTTCAAATGTTGAAACAGTTCATGCGAAGATACGGTCTACTCAGGTGCATACATCTATATATATGTCTCTTCAATGTTCAAATCTTGTCAACTGGCCCCTTGGTCAGAACATGAAGACGTTAAAATTCACCACATACAGCATACTGAAATAGTTAGAAGTCTGCCAGTAGTAAATATTGACTTTGTCTTAAAATAACAAGAAATATCTCACTTGTTACACAAAAATTTTTCGATTCACCCTGTACCTGGGTACGTAGGAAGGATGTGATGACTATGTAGGGTTAGGGCTGGCTGGGATGCATTCAGAATTGACCCGTGCTTTGTGCAGCCCCAAACATCTTTTTTGAGCTGATATTGTTCTAGCTTCTTCATATTTCGGCTTAGTTGTGGCTTATCTGGACTATTTTCAAGAAATATCATATGCTGAACGACAACCCATCTGAATAGGGAGGTAGATTTTCGGTCTAGGATCGCCGAATCACCGGATCACCGAATGACGACAAGATTTTATAAGCCAGGCTTCCCACGGTGAAATTTCATGTATCTACACAATTATTTTATTTTACTCATTAGACTCGTTCAATCATCCTGCATAAGACCAAGATGGTACAATTCGATGGTCCTCATGGGAAGCTGGGACCCGGATACTTCTACCGCGGTGCTCGCAACCCTCCAGCAGAACCAACGCAACGATTTGATGGAAAGACCGTCCTTGTGACTGGATGCAATACTGGTGTTGTAAGTTGGAATATCCTGTTCTGGACCAAGTTTACGACTTTCTAACACGAAGCGGTTTGTCAACATAGGGCTACCAAGCGGCCTTGAAAATCGCAGCCCTAAACCCTAAAAGACTTATCCTCGGCACTCGAACAATCGCCAAAGGAGAAGCCACTCGAGACAAAATCCTCAAACAGGTGCCTTCTATCAATCGATCAACTATCGAAGTATTCGAAATTGAGTATACATCCTTCCGTTCCGTCAGCAAATTCGCCGAAGCAATCAAAAAGTCCACTACAACTCTCGACTGCGTTCTTCTCAGCGCCGGCCTCGTCAATCCTTCTTACGAAGCCACTCATGAAGAAGGAGTCGGAAGCTGGGACATGGCTATCAAAGTCAATGTTCTGTCGGCTGCTTTGTTGGCAATTGAGCTTCTCCCACTTTTGAAGCAAACCCCTGGAAGTGTCCTTAACTTCGTGGGGTCTACTGGTTACACTAATGTGACTAGTCAGCAACTCAAACCCATTCTTGACAAGATTGCAGATAGCCAAGCAACGGAGGATGTGAATGCATTGGGGTTTTTCAATAATGCGAAACGCTGGAATCCGGAGGTAGGGTATTGCGAGGCAAAATTGTTGCTCATGTTTGTTCTTCAGGGGCTCGTGCAGTCTCTTGGTGGTGGTCAGGGTAAACTACCTGCTTCAGAAAACAGTCCTGTTCTTTTGGCATGTTGTCCCAACCAGACAAAGACCGATCTAGGCAGGAACTTCCCAGTTGGAATGAAAGTGTTTATGTTCGTCTGGAACTCTGTTCTGGCGAGAACAGCAGAGCAAGGGAGTCGGACCTTGGTGTCTGGGTTGATGTTGGGCGAGGAGGCAAATGGGAGATTGTGGACAAATGATCAATTTGATGATCGATCTCCTAATATTACAGCAAGCGAGTGGGAGGTATTGCAAAAGGTGGTTTGGAAAGAGATTGTGCAGGTTTTGAGAGCTTATAAGCCCGATTTGACAATCTGATCGTTCTTTCTTTTGCGACAATTTCAAAACTTCCCAAGATTGGTTAACCACAAACATGCATTTGGCCAAATATCGGTAAAAGCCGAAAGATTCGTAGCTAGCCTGAGACAACCCTATATACTACGGAGGTGGGCACCCGAAGTTTATAGAATGCTAAGGTGCACTAGTAATGTCTATCATACCACATTCTACCTTAATACATATGGTCGCCTATGACAATACCACTCTTTATCCAGTAATAGATCGTATAAATTATTATTACGGTTATCAAATAACAGCAAAAACACTTAGCGGCAGACACTAATTTAGCGCATTCTATAAACTTCTGGTGCCCGCCTCCGTACATGTTATCACTAAATCCTGGAATACCAATACGCCAAGCTCAATCAATCCAATAATGAAGTTTGCATAAATCTCACCAGGCAATGGTTAAATCATATGCACTACCTCGCAAACCACATACATTCCTTCCGGTCTATCCGAATAGTCTTCACAAACCCCCGACTCGAGGATTGCGGGTCTGAATCAATTGCCCTATTCGGGATAAGCAGCTCATTAGCCACAACCCTTAAATGCAAGACCAAGCTTTCTCTGGCGGCGTATTCATGTTGCTCTAAAGGATAAGATGCGTATAGTACAATTGTTTGTTGATAGTCTATACAGTTAACATATGCTGCTTAGTAACTACTGCTAGTCCGTGATGCTTGCAACGATACTTGTGGGTCCTCATGAGTTTCCTATCTGGGGCAGTACCTCGAGATTATGCTGCTTGATATCATTAAACATGATTTACTTTACGAGATGAGATAAATTGAGATGGCTTTTTGCAGAACAGCGTGGGCGTGAAAGACGTGGTCAAATTGGGGCCTTTTTGTCAACATGGACCAGATGGACTTGTCTATAAAGTGCCAGTCTCCCTCCGCGAAACTCGGTTGAAAAGAAGAAAGACAGACAAGTGAACTTATCCAACCAGACTCTCAAAATGGCTGACAAATCTAAAAACTATGAAGTTAGCAGCTTGGACTCCTTCCTACCATGGAGTCAAGAATCCAAGAAAGGCTCCAGAGAAGTCCCCATGAAAGTACTATGTCTAGGCTTTCCTCGCACTGGAACTATATGTATGTATCGCCATCTATCCATTTAATCAATATCTATTCCTATGATGCTAAAGGGGTATGTTGGATAGCACTTAAAAAAGCGTTGGAAAGACTCGGCTACGGAAAATGCTACCACATGAGCGAATGGGCAATCCATCCAGAACATACCGATTTCTGGTCTCGCGCCGTAGCAGCAAAGTACGAAGATGGACCGAAGATGTCTAAGAGAGAATGGGATAGTATTTTGTCGTCCTACCAGGTATACCTTCAACTTTCCTACTAAGATATCTGTTTCTTACTAATACGACATCCTATGTAGTCCGGCGCAGACATACCCTTCAGCGAATTCTCCTCTGAACTTCTAGAAATCTACCCAAACACAAAAATCATACTCACCAACAAATTGCCCGACGCACTCTGGAAATCATGGTCCAAAGCAGCTAGCTTCTCACAGCATCCGCCGTGGTATCTAACAGCCCTAAACTTCTTACTCGACCCTTTTTCGCAATCTGCCGAAAGCAGACGGCGAGGAGTCATGCATCGCTTACTGAAAAACAAATTTGATGGTAAACCGTTGGATGAGCAGACAGTCAAGCGCGTGTTTCAGGATCATTACGATCATGTGCGAAGTCTCGTGCCCAAGGAGAGGTTGCTAGAGTACAGGATTGAGGAAGGCTGGGAACCGCTGTGTGAGTTTTTGGGCGAGGATGTACCGGACAATGAAGAGTTTCCGAGGGGAAATTCGTCGGAGGACTTTCAGAATGCAGTGAGGCTGATTTGGAAGATTCAGACGGTGATTAATCTTGGGAAGGGGTTGTTGTTTGGGGGTGGTGCATGGGTTTCGTGGAGATATCTTGTTCGTGCTGGGTTCTCGTGGGAATGGTTGAAGGGTGTGGTGAGTTCATATTCTTAGTTTATTAACAGTATCAATTGATGCATTTTATATTGTTTGAGTTCCCAAATTTTACCCTAGGTAGTGGATGTATATCGACAGCTATGTATCACTACTAGACATCAGATCAAACTTTCAGATATCGCGCACTTCAATCCAAAATGACTCAGATTTCTATCTTCGACCTCTTAAAACAAGATATCATTCTACACTGCAAGTGATGTTGGGGTAATTGCCGCTTTTAAACAAGATGATACTGACATCTCTCAATCTCATCTTTAATCTCTTAATATTAACTCTCTTTTACAAGCTTATTAGAAGCCACTACCAATGGTGAGTACGTCTCCACCTCCAGATGTCACTCTGGTTGTCTTGTATCTGCCAACTACTCAGCATTTCACTACGAGCGCAAAAAGAACATTTTACTGTTCTTCTTGGAAGTTATGGCTGAGAATGGAAATACATTCGAGCAAAATCTTCTATTTGCTCGAAGTATCGACACTATAGACGCCGAGAATATTGCAGCGATCTTCTCAACTCAATTTGAGGGTTTGTACCAACATCTTGCCTAAAAATAAAGATGATACAGCCATGCTAATACTTGTAAAGATTTTGGCCTCGGTCTACGTCCTCCCCATTTCGATCCTCTGATGGGCAGTGGCGTCTTCACCCAAGACGGTGCACAATGGCGGCACTCACGCCAACTTTCACGATCACAATTCATGTCAAATCGATTCAGTAACCTGGAGCAAATCAAGAAGGTTGTAGCAAGCCTCAGTGACTGTATTCCGGAGAATGAGCTGGTGGACCTACAACCCCTTTTCTTCAGACTTACATTTCATACCACGCTTTTTTTTGTTGTTCGGGAAACATCTACCATCATTAAAGTATGGGAGGATTATAGATTGTGAGTCCGAATTTGCAGAAGCTTTTAATATAGGTCAAGACTATCTTGCGCAGCGAGGACGACTGGGTGATTTTTACTGGCTTCTGGGAGGCCCAAGATTCCGTCGAGCTTGTCGAATTTGTCACGAATTTGTGGATAATGCGGTTGAAAAGGCGCTGGAGCAGTCAACGGAGCATTATCCGGGCGAAGAAAGGGAGCCTTGTACATTCATCGATGCACTGATCCAAGAAAGCAGGGATCTGAAGTTTCTTAGGACTCAATGTCTGAATATCCTTTTAGCTGGCAGGGATACAACTGCATGTTGTCTATGGACTCTGTAAGACTAAACTCTTCTGTCCAGTATGTCGGGAACACTGACAATGTGCTTAGGCGTCTTCTCGTACAACATTCCCCAGCCCTATCCAAACTCCGCTGTGAAATCAAGAATGCCCTGGGTATCGGTCCTGATGCACCAGAACCAACAACCAGCCAGCTCAAGAAACTTTCTTACTTATCAATTGTAATCAAAGAAAGTATCATCACCAAGCGTCCTTCACTGCCTTTCCGAGACCAGTCAACTAACAATCAACTAGTCCTTCGCCTCTACCCCTCTGTTCCTGTAAACTCACGCGCCGCCATCCGGACAACCACCCTCCCTACAGGAGGCGGTCCCCAAGGCACCGATCCCATCCTGATCCGTAAAGGTGAAGCGGTCGGATACTGCGTGTACGCCATGCACCGACGAAAGGACATCTACGGCCCTGACGCAGATACCTTCCGGCCCGAGCGATGGGAAGATCCATCCCTATTGACGAGAGTAGGTAATTGGGGATATTCGCCGTTTAATGGTGGGCCGAGGGTATGTCTTGGGCAGGAGTTTGCGTTGTTAGAAGTGAAGTATACTATTACCAGGATTTTGCAGGTGTTTGAGAGTATAGAGATGGTAGAGGGCCGTGGCTGGGATGACAGTCCTGTTGGACAGGAGAAACAGGTGCTTACGCTGGTTGAGTCGAGTGGTGATGGATGTTGGGTGCGAATGAGGAGATACTGACAAAACTCATTTGAATCATGGGCGAAGGCTGGTGTGATATTAAAACCTTCTAGTGCGCTATCATGTGAAAATCTAAATGGTCAAGACACCGCGCTCAAAAGATAGGATAGCACTCGCATTAAAAAGCCATTGTCTTGGTTTGATAAGAATACGCCTTGGTGGGCTTAAACATGCCCATGCACCTTAACCCGATACAAACACGTATGGTTGCCACCCCAGTTCGATTTTACCCTGATCACAACCTTATCCACCCTCAGCATCGGGTAATCAATCAATGCATCCAACGCAAAGTGCTGAATGGCGCTGCCCGCGCGATCGTATTCCCATTTTCCGAGGCGGAAATATGTCGGCCCTAGAAGGTGGTCGTTGGCATATGCGGTTTCGAGGTCGGAGGGGTATGTTTGGTGGAGTGTCTTCAGGATTGAGTCTAGGATCGAGGAAAGAGATGATGGGAATGGTTTCGAGGATGAGGATGATGAGGCCGCGGAGGATTGGAAGAGACCGAACCAGCCGGTCTTCTTGTGGATGGATTCACTTGTGAATGCCGTTTCTGTCGCGGTTGCTTTCGCCGGTTGCTGACCACGAACAGGTTTGAATTGCGCCCACAACTCCATCTCGCGGGGCGCAACGCCTGGGTCTGGGGATGCACTCGCCGGAATATGTTCTACCACAACCTCGTCGAGTATAGCGCGTTGTCCTAGCTTAAGAGCGAGTTGTAATTGTCCTTGGCCATTTTTGCTGGGGGCGCCACACCAGCAGTCGCCGACATCCTCCCATGCTTCTAATGCAGTTTCTGGGGGATTCGGCTGTGGTAATCGTTTTCCTCCCAAGCTCTCATACAGACGTCGAGGAAGGGTCCTTCTGATGCCGACGCTGGGGCTGGTAAGTTTTCGGTCGACACGCGTACCCAGACCTGAGGAGAAAAAGTTGATTCGTGGTTCAATCTCGAGTATTGGTCTCACAATCGGGAGCTGGGCAACCACTTTTTCCTGTTCGTGCCTTAGACGATGCACATCTCTAGACACGAGTGATATCTCGTTCTCGAGTTGCGCCATTCCTTTGGATATTTGAGAGACTATGTTTCTTTCTGTCACATTGAGTTGGGGATAATAGTCTTTGGGTTGTTTTGGGAATAGATTGGCGGATCCCAAATAACCAGTGAGGAAGTATGTTGTGATAGCGAAGATCGTCACAAATAGTGTCATGGTGAGAAGGAAAAGAGGCCAACGCGTTTCTTTCATTTTGCCGTGTTGTTGTTCGTTGGATAGAGGCGGTCGACGAGGTTTATCAACAGGCGTAGGTTGATCGGCGGTTGGTGGTCGCGAACTACCAGTCACACTTTCGTCCGCAGAGTCGCGGGCAACATTTGTTGTAATGACCGTCCTTGCAGGAGCAGTTCTGACTGCAGAAACCTCGGACTTTTTCTCTTCCTCTTCCTCCTCTTCTTCGTCGTCTTTCACGTCATCGTCATAATGATTAGCTGTGTTGTTGCTTTCTGCCGAATGTGTTGTATCATTCGTCCATGTAAGTCCCGATAAGCGGCGAGGGGGTTTTCTGATATTGCGTCCTTCTGTAGCCGGAAGTCCATATGAACTCGTTTCTGGCTCTGGCTTGGTTCGCTGTAGGTTATCCCTGTGCAACTCCCGCTCCAACTGCCAGGAGATTACAGACGCATTATCGTTAAAGGCAGAATTTTCGCCTTGCGGTGAGCTCAAGACGATAGAAGTGGCCTTCCTGCCAAATCCAATAGATGGAAGGCGGGGATATCGGAAGAACGAGAAACCACGGTCAGTCTGTTGTTCTAGATTTTCATTCTCTGTCGTGATGGCTGGGTTGAGAGACGGGGGTGCAGGGGTAGAAGTGCTGGAAATCGTTCGCTGAACTGGTGGCGAGGGTGTGATGCTAGAATGGACACTGCTTCTTGCTCTCATGTCCCGCTTTTCTTTGCTTGGACTCTCAGATGCGGCTCGTAGTGTATTATGAAGCTGCCTGGCATCAGGTGTGGTGGCGCGCAGCACAAAAGAAGGCGTTGAGGAAGGACTCGCGCTCGCTAGACGCTTTGAGCGTCGCACTGGAGAGCCGGCCTCTATGGAGTATCTTCGTCCTGTTGATTGTTAGATTATGAACATGCGACTCGCTGAGACAGACTCACCAGAAGGGCTGGAAGCTGGATCTCTTGGATGGCTTATTCTGGGCATGATGTATGACTATGGTAGACGATTAATAAGAGGTCGTGACTGAGGAGAAATCAATATTTGTCTCCTCATGTATGCGCAATATTTGAAAAGACAAGTCGATAGCCCACTCGACTAGATAGTCCTATCCAGCTAACTGGGCACCATCCGTTTGACGATGATCGCAGCAGTCAGGTGACAAACTCGCTCAAATCAGTAGAAAATCAAGATTTAATCGTCATAACATGCTGCAAGGCGCATGATATGATCTTTCGATTTGTGTCGCCTCTCAAGTCGAAGTTCCGACAGCTCTTCCCAGAGCGCAAGTTGAATTGTCGCAAACCGCCTTTGAACTGTAGATGTAAAGATGAGACAAAGAGACTTGAGACGATTGTTCACAATGCTTGTCTGTTTTTCAGACTACCACACGGCGCAAGATCCCTCCAAACAATGAGCGACAATATTGAAAGCTCAAAGTCGTCAAATTGATGACAGCGCGAACGATTTGATTGGCTGCGAGCGTTTTGATTGATACTCGCAGTCGTCTTGAAACCTTTGTGTCAGGTGTGATGGCAAGTGGACTTATTTACGCATGACTTATAAGTCTGTAACGGCATACAATGTTGATCTGATCAAATTCGATAGCCTAATGGACTGTTGATGGATGCGGTTTAATTGATGGTGTCGAACGCGTGATTTGGCGGCCGACTTTGTTTTCTGCCGCGTCCACGTCGGTGGTCCGTGCGTGTATTAGGGTTAGGGTATATTATCTACATCTTCAACTACAGCATCATTAGAATAAGAGATTCGTCTTCATTGTACACACCCACATCGTTATATGCTACATGGTCCCCGCTTCACAAAACATGCACAGGTCGCCTCCAACCACAGACAGAAGAGACGGATAGCGAAAGAAACTTGATATACAATACAAATATAGCCAGCGCCAATAATCTATAGCCAATAAAATCCTCAAGGAGATGTGGTTAGCAAGTCCAAACTCCGACTATACCATCTTTGCGGCCTTCAACGAGATAGCCGTCCTTGACGCGCACGCGCTCAACGATTGAGGCGTTTTCTCTGCCTTCGCCTGCCCCGGCACCGCAGTCCCAGTGATGGCCGTCGGTCTTGTCGTAGATTTTGACGACGTTTTCGCCGGCTGCACAGGCGATGCGCCGAGTGTCAAACATCATGCTTGTGATTGGGTTATCGTATGCAAAAGCATCGTGAATCGATCCCGTACGCAAATCCCATATCTAAACAGTCAGTACCTCTAATTCAAAGAAGTCAAAGAAGAAAATAAGGACATACCCGAATACTTCGAT
Source organism: Talaromyces liani (assembly GCA_022814505.1). Taxonomy (NCBI): domain Eukaryota; kingdom Fungi; phylum Ascomycota; class Eurotiomycetes; order Eurotiales; family Trichocomaceae; genus Talaromyces; species Talaromyces liani. Next base: position 135,442 of record JAKLNL010000049.1, read on the forward strand.
CTAAACTGCCAGTGACCAGATGCACGTCATCAAACTGTAGACATGTGACAGGACCAGTGTGCCCGACAAGACTACGGTGCACTTGCCCACTTCGGAGATCCCACAATCGAATAATTCCATCGGCCGTTCCACAGGCCAAAGCTGCATCGAAAAATTGCACAGCGCCGACAAAGTCTGCCGATGCATCTGGTAAACGTCCTGTAGGACGCCATTGGGAACTGGCATTGGTCGAGATCGATGTCGATGCTTGTGCGGCTGCCCATAGGACATCTAATGTCTGTACACATCGTCCCTTGACGAGATCCCACTGTCGCAAAGTCTTATCCGCCGATCCAGATATGAGTGTGTCGCCGCGGAAGTGGAGAGCTGTAACCTCATCGACGTGAGCTTCTAGAGAAAAGATCTCGCAATCGGCCATGTTGGACGCAGTGTGCGATGCTGTGGCCGAGTCGGCTTCATCGTCCTCTTCGGCATCTTCCTCTTTCGTGGACTTGTTGATGCGGTCGGTCTGAGGAATCGGCTGGGCGCGGCTCAAGTCCCAGATGCGAATCGATGCGTCCATGGATCCTGTTGCAACAAGGTTGTCTTCGACCTGCAAACACCTAACGGAGGCATGGTGGCCCTCTAAAAATCCCACACACCTTCCCGCATTTAGATCCCACACGCGGACAGTATCGTCTAAAGCGGCACTGACAAGTGTGCCGAAAGGGTAGTCAAAATCGAGAGCGGTAATCATATCATTATGTGCTGGAATTTCCTTTATCGCGGTGCCTGGAGCAAAATGCTCATGGAGAATAGGCATAGACTTTTTCCCTACACCATTATTAGCCCATTTTCCATTTCACCTGAGTTAGAACAAAGCGCACTTATAGATCTCACTTTCCGACCCCGTGGTGACGTCGTCGGTAGCTTCTGATATATAGATTCGGACATAAACGACGCATCGAGAGCGGCGTTCTCTGAAGATTCGTTTGTTTCCGAGGTTGGCGTAGCTTTTGCAGTCGCCGCTTCCTCCTCTTCCTCCTCCTCCTCATCCATATCTTCTATTTTATTATCTAACTCGACGACTACAGTAGTCAGTATACCCGAACACAGCAAAAGCGAAAAGGGTCATACTCTGATTTTCCAGCTCAGTCTCATCCATCTCTAAACCCGCCAGACGATCCAGCACTATTTGCCGCATGTTGTTCAAATTGGCGATTTTGTTATCTATCTCGCGTATTTCGGCACTGCACATGTTCTTCCGTATACCCATCATTTCTAACCGATGGTTCATCCGCTCCCGCTCAGCTTTCAGACCACCTTTCGAAGATGGTAGTAATTTCGTAGGCTCTGCATCGGTGATAAGCTTTTGGTGTTTCGAACTTCGCCTGCGATGTGATTTGTGATGTTCATCTGATTCGGGAACTGTGGCTTGAAAGCCTTGAAAAAGGGAATAATTGCTATTGTCTTCGGGTATGTTGGCAAGGAGCTCGTCGGGAAGAGAAGAAAGCGCTCTCGATTGGATCTCGGAGGTCGATAATTTCGAGCGTACGAGGTCCGTTGGTGAGGTTTTAGTGAGGGAGAACATCCGCCGTTGAAGCGCGGGTCGTCGTAGTTCGCGATGGATGTCGGTTAAAGCACTTTGATAGTGAGGATCAGACGTGGGGCCCATGAGATGGCTGGCTGTTGACGTGACTTTTCGACTGAATGCTTCTATATGGCGTGTCTGTTGTATTCCATGTATTAGAATCATGTCTAACGGCTTTTTCCAGGGCAAGTGCGCAGTACCGTTAAGCCGGTTCCCAGCAGCGAATCGTCCGTAGAACCCGTGTCCCATGAGCCCTCGGGCCACCCATCGTGGCCTTGATCCTCCATCTGGAGGATACAGCTGTAGAGGTACTCAGAAGTATAAAGGCGAGTGTTGTGAGTTCGGAATGCGAGGGTGTTTCGGGTTGGAAAAGACAGCAATTGCTGGTGGAGCTGTTTTGGCGGCGATGATACGGGCGTTTATGGCTCGGCTCAAATCATTTCCCAGGGTGCCGTAATTTACGTCATCGTACAGCAGGAATTGGTGCGGGTGCTGGTATTTAACGTATTGTAACTGGTAATTTACGTTTCTTCTGCCCGTGCTAACTGAATCCGGATGACTTGTCCTTTTATGAGCACGCGAGTTCAACTCTTGATCTCTCGATAACATTCTTGCAGTTTGCGATAAAAAGGTTCATCTCATTTTTCACTGCAATGCTTGGACCCATGTATCTTTCCTGATAGGATCATCGCCGGCTTGGTTTGCTGGCCAGGGTTCATCAGCGTGAACAATCATTTAAAATCCTAATGGCGAGAGTCGCGAATCTCGTTTGCATACAAGTAAATTGATCCTCTGCGCCGAGGACGGATAGGCAATCTTACTGCTTCTTATTAATCTCTTAACGTACCATTCGGCATTTGTTAGCCCATCCTCTTCTTCATACAATACCTCAGAAAACAACTACTTACTATTGATCTCCTATTACACTTTCATATCCATCGCAAAAGAAATGTTGTCCTGAGTGACGGATATTCGGTCTGCCGAAGAGCGGTGTCGGAGCCGGTATCAGTGACTGTTCGCAATGCGTCTCCGATGTGGAAATAATCCGAGCTGATAGCTTCACACAACCTCAACACTTGGTTCTTTATACTCATCTTACAATTGACCATTTACTCTGAATTCAGTCAAATATTGCCTCCTTCGTTATAATTGTTGAGGCTACTTGACATTCAGGCTTCAACTATGGACGCCGCTATCGATCTTACAGACCGCTCGAAAGCTTTGGATCTGAATAACATTCGCGCGCAGCTTATGTGAGTCACCTTACTATAATATGCCTTGCGCAGAAAGCGCAGGACCAGATAAAGGAGCAATTGATCAATCAGCTAACAAAAATCGACAGCCGCCTCGAAGACACAATCACATTCCACCTCATCGAGCGAGCCCAATTCCCCGCCAACAAAACAATCTATGTCGCTGGCGGCGTCCCCATCCCCGGCAGCAACCTAAGTCTCATGGACTATCTGCTCCGCGAGCAAGAAAAACTCCAATCTCGAGTGCGCCGCTACGAATCGCCAGATGAGCACCCATTCTTCCCCGATGCGCTCGAAACGCCCATCTTAGAACCGCTCGAATACCCTGAAATACTGCACCCGAATGATGTAAACGAGAACGAAACGATCAAGAAACGCTATATTGAAGAGATTATTCCTTCCGTCTGCCCGCAGAACCGCATTGATCGCGGCGTGTCACAGGAAAATTACGGATCGTCCGCAACGTGCGACGTAAACCTCCTCCAGGCGCTATCGCGGCGTATCCATTTTGGCAAGTTTGTGGCGGAGTCGAAGTTCCAACAAGAACCCGAAAAGTTTGTGCGATTGATCAAGGCTGCGGATCGGAAGGGTATTGATGAGGCGATTACGAACTCGAAAGTGGAGGAATTGGTGCTGAAGCGGATTGAGACGAAAGCGCAGACTTATGGGAGTGATCCTGTTTTGGCGGAGTATAGTAACAAGGTTGATGCGGAGGCTGTTGTTAAGATGTACAAGGTTGGTTTTATACTTTCGAGACGTATGGATATTAGTTGCTAACATGGATGCAGGACATTATCATTCCTATAACCAAGGTTGTTGAGGTGGAATATCTTATGCAGCGCCTGGTAGGGACACAATGGCAGTAGCATATAGGCAATACCAACTACTATTCTTAGGACTAATGGCACATGAACTACGGTGAACGAAAATCGAGTGATTCTAAGATAAAATGTCTTTCTCTTATTTCAATCATACTGGCGGCTTCAAATAATCTGAAATCGCTTTAATCGCATCCCCAAACTTCCCTTCCTCAATCAACATCAAACTCCCCGCAGGCTTAATCCCAAAATCCTGAAACGCCCTCTTCGAATCTGACGCGCCCTCTGCCTGTTTATGTGTATACTCAAACGTGCCGTGGCACAGCGTATGCCTTTCAAGCACTTCATCCTCCGGATGGAAATAGAACTTCTCGCTACTTCCTGCGGTCTTCTTCTTCTTTTTCTGTGGTCGTGATTCTTCCGCATCCAGTTTTGATTCTACTTCTTCGTAGGTTTTGGATAGAATGAGATAGTGTGTGAAGTTGTAGGGTTCTTTCTCCTCGAGGGCCCAGGAGATTTCTTCCTGGAGCATGGTGTACATTGGCGGCACGACTTCGGCGGGGATGTTGATTAAACGTTCAGTCAGGATAAGGCCGATGGCTGGCGGATTCTCGGGTTTGGCGAGTAATTGCGCCAGGGGTGCGAGAGAAGGGTTCGATGCGGCTTTTTGCGCAATATACTTTGTAAGGTCTTTGATGACTTGTTTGTCCTGCGCATGTAGCGATTAGCATTTGCTCTTCATTGCTTTTCGAGCCAACAAGTCGTTACCTTATGTTCGCTAATATTCAACACAGACAAAAACGCATATGGATCCGTCTCAATGCCGTCCACCTTGACCGTCGAACCGAGCAAAGGTTGTGAAAGGATCAGATCCGCTAGCGTCGACATGTCGAATAATTGCGCATCATTGTCAAGGAGTTGTCGTAACAATGTCTTGAGGCCGTGGAAATCGACATCTGCTTTGGGGTCGAACCATTCGAATTCGACATTTACGAGCTCGACATCCTGTTCAATGGGGAAACAATTAGTCAATTACGGTCTCGAAACTAATTCTTCTTTTGTGTCTGAATGCACATACCGAGTCACTTCCGCTGTCGTCTTCGTCTCTCATGGAGACATCGTTATCATTATCCTTGAGACTCTTGCGCTTCGCCATTTTTAATTTATTCGCACTGAGTATCGACGTCGTGGTTTGCAAGTTGATTGTGGACAAAATTTGACATTCCAAAATTAATGCAACTAAAAACTTCTAATCTTATCTGGCGGTGAGGAGGGGCAGTTGCAGTATCTTATCTGATGAAATGCTAACTCTTATCGGTATGATGTCGGTAAGTCCTAACCCTAATTGATGATGGACATTTTTAGACCGTCGGTGTTATTGTGCTCTGCATACAAGTTTCTAACGAGTGGTGTACATAAACTGTTGGAGAGATACTTCTTGGTATTGGTGACTGGGTGTTGCTACTAGGATCAAGCAACGGCTATATCAACTTCCATATTCTCCGCTCGGCGCTTACAATCGCTCTCTGGCTAGGATCAATTTAAACGAGCAGTCTGCCAACGGTGTGTACGACTTATACACTACATGTATATACGGCTAGCTGAAAGGGTCACAAAAGCAAGATGCAAACCAGCATTATGCACATACTCCAGCCTTGATTCGAAGAGGTATCTATTCATCTCCTTATGAAGGTCTACATACTCATATGGGCTTGGTTTTTGCTGTCCTTGGAAGTGGAGATGATTTCACATCCACAAGCAGTTCAAGCGATAGTCGGGTCCAGGTTCGTCATCAGAAGTAGAAGACAACGCCCAGAAATGGTATGCATTTGCGAAGCTTTCTAAGCTCCACTGCACACACCAGCATACAATGAATGCATAATCAAGCCTAAAATACCTACGTACCACGTAGTATTTTCCCACTGATCAATTGCGCATATTGTAAGTGATTACTACTCCCGTGTTTTGATTGTAAGTCTTACTAGCAGGGCAACCCTGTAAACTCTTTTGAGAGAACGAGTCATGGCAGCCCTGGTACCATGAAACATCTCTCAAGGAATTGTCTACGTATGAGCGTAGCATTCAGCCATGTGCAATAACCTGCTTCTAACTGCCGGTAACATGTGATGCACCTCGTTTAGCTCTAGATGCCTGAACAACTTATTACTGTTCGAGCATACGTAAGCAGCACTCTTATTTCAAAGAAACTCCGTCCGAAGTCGATACATCTCAGCTCACTTACGAATCAATCTAAACTAGCCAGCTACTTAAACAAACGATAACTTTAAAAACTCTAAATTTAGGTAAAATAAGCTTAAGTTTCACTGTTATATGCATGCCTCTAACCTAGTTGGAGAAAACGTTTCGAAACGATTACGCACGCATGTTGGCTTGGCTGCGGCAGAGATTTGGGGGCTAGGGTTATTTGGATGGGGTATAAAGGCTTCATGTGTACTTGAGAGGAGATGCGAAGATCTTTTCTTTTGTAGTCAGGTCTATTAATCGATTGCATACGCATGTCTTATCCAAATACACACATCAAACAAGGTAGGTACCTGTCCATATACCTGGGTATAAGGGAGTACGTCACCAGCTTCAATATCTGACTACGAGAATGCATAGAACAAAATGAAGGTCTTCGCTACCATCGCTGCCCTTGCAACCCTCGCCAGTGCCGAGATTGGCTACTGGAAGCTTTACTGCGGTGACTCCGTAATTCACTCAACCCTATACATCCTCAAGGCCAAGCGTACTGACCATTCTCACTGCCAGTGCTCAACCGGTGCTCTCATCAACCAAGGCGACATCGAGACTAATGTCACTACTACCTGCACCTCCCTCGGCGCTACATACGACTACTGCTACCTTGAAGTTGACGAGAGCTACCCCAACGTCTACCGCTCCGTGCTCTCGGCTGATACCACTTGCGGAAGGTCTACTAACCCTGTCCTGAGTGGTGGCGACTGCACCAGTGCTGGAAGCTGGGAGTACTATGAGATTTACTACTACCTTTAAGCGATATCGCATCTGAAGGGTGAAGTTAGTTAAGGTTGTTAAGGTTGGATGTTATGGGGTGTACATAGCAGTTATACAAAATGAAGATTATCATGAGTCTTGCGAACTTTTACATCGAATTCTTTGATTACCATTGTGCTGAGAAAATTCGGCTCGTATAGAATGGTTTATAATAGCTCGACAGTCCGTAAGAGGACTTCGGACGTGAGATACTCGATTCGATCCAAATCACGTGATGCATCAAGCCCTCATCCAGGAGGCGTTCATCAACCCAAATGGCCAGACCAGGCACGCGGCCTCTATGCGTCGCTACCAAGTTTCAAGCTAGAACGAGAGCTATACCACGCATCAAGATCCAAATTAGAGCCGAAAAGGAAGACGCTTGGTAGACCACCTACATGCTGTGACGCTATCCGATGTGGCAGCGGCAGCGGCAGGGGCATCGACGACGAGTTAGTTGCCATGCGTCTACATTTACATAAGCCCACGTAGATGATAACTAGTTAACTAACGTGCAGTCGCATTAAGGATCTATAATAGAGCATCTTATCAGAGTGTTGCATGAAAAAAGAAAAAGAAGAAGAAGAAGAAGAAGAAGAGGAAGAAGAGCAAAGTTGCTCGCTGGAGAGATGTCATCATATCAGACCCACACTGAGGTCACTGCTCCGTCACAGCCCTACATAGGTAAGGATATCGACTTCATGGCAAGAGTATATAAGAGAACATTGAAGACTACTGTACCTCAACACCTTTATACGTCTTATTAACCACTATTCGCCTTTTTCTATCCTACACAAAACAACGCCCCAAACATACAAAATGGCATCCATCAGCACCTCCAACTCCGCAAACCACTCCTACTCCAACAAGGCCAACGCCTCCTCCGGCTCCGCCTCCTCCAACGTCGGCTCTCGACAACTCTACGAAGACGGCGACCAGCGCAACGATCCCCAGTCCGAGATTCGCGAGCGCGATCGATACAAGGAAGGTCAGCCGGGGAGTCATTTAGCCAACGACTCTAGTAAGTCCCCTTACCCCCGTTTTCTCGTAGGTCTCTTGGTGGGCGGTTGTGGTTGACACGTTCAACAGAGGATGAGAGGTCAATCGCCAACCGTCTGGGACGCGAAGAGCAGCGATCAGCGAAGAATGAGCATCCGTATGATCCCGAGGCGGAGTTGAGTAAGAAGGATCCTACTGCGCCGGTATGTCTCCTTCCCTTCTTCTTTCTCATCGGATCTATCCGTCACGAAGAAGCCAGCTAACATGTCTATCCTACAGGCCAGGCTTCATGGTAACAATCCCTCAAAGGGAGCACAAATCGACGCAGAACTCAAGGCCGAGGATGAGCAGAGACTTCGCGAGAAGAGTGGAAAATAAGTCAATTGGCTGGTTGCATTGTAACAATATGATTATAGACGCGACAATGAAAATAAAATTTCATGACTCAGTATTTCTATATCGAAGTTGTAATGTACAGATATTGTACAGATTATCTATGAGATCTAATCATCAGTCGTTCAAACATTAAAATATTTCCACCAGAAGAGAAATATCCAGGGCCTGCCCTGGAAGCCGAAATGCAAACGCTCGCTACCGCTCACGCGACTCGGTTTCACCCGAGTCACCATCGCCAAACTTCAACCCATCATCAGCAGGAGCCTGGAATAAACCCCTCCATCGTCCCTGGATGTTCTCGCATACCCCATGCTTAGACCCCCATGCTCGGAAGAAATTCTCATAATTGCACGCAACCCATTTCACTTCCTCCCAATACGCTCTTTCAGCGTCATAGCCAAATCTCTGAATGGCGTCCGTATCAGCAGTCCATATGCGACCTGGTATAAAATCCGGAGCACCGTCCCATCTAAACCCGAAGATGTTATCGGCTGCGTCGAATTTGGGATGGCTGGCGTGAATGAAGAATACGCGCGGTGGTTTGCCTGTTTCCGGCTCTTTGACGCGCCATATTCCTTCCTTTGTTAATTGGTAATCTTGCATTGGGTCGGCTTGTGCTACGGCAGATATGATAAACTCCCCGCTTTCGGTCTTATGGCCTAGAGCACTAACTCGTTCACTGACGGGGTAGACAGGCTCTTTTAATGCCGATGCCGCTTGTATAAAAGCCTCCTTGTCTCCTTGACCCGGGGCGCCTTGTAAGAGCAAGGAAAAGTAATGTGACGGGCCGTGGTAGTTGTAATATGCAGCTAGAAGAAGCGTCAAGAAATGCGTCTTCTTTGAAATGAGAAACACACCGGTCTTGGTAGCTGCACGCAGAGTCATTGGAGGGATTTCTTGCTGCGAAATCTGATAAAAGAGTTGCGATGTAGTCGATGCTGAAAAGTCAGGCCAGGTGACGAGCCCAGTAGATGTGAATGGTTCCGACTCCAACAAATCTTCCACTCGGTATAATGGGAAACAATCCGCGTCCATCCAAACGACCTCCTCAAAGGACGAAAATAAAACTGCAAATGTGCGGAATTGGTAATGCTCAATCTCCACGCCCTTGTGCTTTGTCGACCCTAAGAGCTCCGACAGAACGACACACTTGGCGTTGTATTGCGGCAGCACTTTTTTGCATAAATGATCCTCGTACTCGCTCGAATCCCGCAAAAAAACCTCTACCGGCAGGGTGGAATTATTGCGACGAAGCATGCGTAGCTGAGCCATGAAGAGCGGAAAATAGGGCCCGCCTGCCATTGACACCAACCCTCGCGATCCGGGTGTATGAATAGGTTCTATTATTTTGGATATATGAATCTCCTCCACGAATTCCGCATGCGCCGACTTCATCGCTTCAAGATGCTCATCCGGGAGCACAACCATATCGGGACGCGGACCAGCCTCAAGCGCATTGAATGTAACCGGCTGCGCAGACCCGTCAAGTACAATCGACGGACAATTGGGCACATGACGATCGAGAATCTCCCGAAACGATGTCCAAAAGGCGAGCTGACGGCCACGGAACGGATCGACGGGGGATTCGGTGAAATGAGCATTGTAGAAGCGATTGTTGGATGACGGTTTGCTGGAGATGTAGATGGAGAAGAAGATAAAGAATAGAGCAGCCAGCATGAGACAGAAGGAGCGCAGCCGCCTCCGAGGTCGTTGGACAGCCATGGCTGCTTGCTTTCCTCTTTTGGAGGCCCCTGGCGGTGCTCCGACCGCGAGCGAGATCGATCGGGTCGGAGTAATAGGGTTAGGAGCAGGACGGATAAAGACACTTAATAGAAGTGCCGAGATGCATTGAAGTGGATTGTAGAGTTGATCCAGGAGAATCGCGTAGCGAGCCAAGAAGGCAATAGCTAAATTGTTCCATCGTTTGTTTCGATGTTTTGTTCCTTTTGTTCCGGTTGCATGCCGTTTGCCCAAAGCGCTGCTTGGCCCAATCCGGTTAGTTGCTGGCCGAGCACGTGAGCGCCGATCCTAGGGTTAGGTCAACCCTAACCAGCTAAAGCGATCATCCGGCAGCTGCCATGAGAGTCCGTAGTGAACAGGATGTCTCGATGAAAATTGACTATATAGTACGTACTTCGAGGCAAGCCAGCGTCTGTCAATGGCCTCGGTATACGCCGACGGAAATGGTAACAATGAAAGCCACGTCCAAACGCCGAGAGTGGTCGCAATGTCAGTGCACCACTTTGCAAGTTTTGTTTGACCAAGAGACTTGGGCGCGCCTATGGCGGCCTCTGTTGATGATAGTCTGGATCTGTGATCAGCGATCAAGTTGCTGAGTGGCCGCAGAGAGAGAGTCTAAGGGCTTCTAGTCTTCTACCGTATCCATCATTGATGCTCATGCAAGCCAAAAACGGTGATAATTTCAATACTATTGCAGGTGCAACTCTACGTGCATGTAAATTAATTTTTAATTGTTTTGACTTTACACGAGACATTCATGCTTGATTAATTGTTCTAAATTGTTCCGAGGATATCCTAGCATCCTAGCATCCTAGCATCTCTTATCTCGACTGCCGATGCAGCGTGCTAAACTAGTAGGGTTAGTGCAGATGATGCTTGATCTCATTCATTCTCCGCCTCAAACCGTTCTTCAACCTGAGTGTTCGCTCTGTGCAGGGTGCTACAGGGTATTCGGAGACTGCCCGATATTTGACCGTCTGAATGGACATTCTACATCCAGCAAGTACATAATCCATATACTACGTCGCATGTTCTGGACGGTCGTCCTGAGCACAGTGGCAACTCCACAATTTGCCGTCCCACTCTTCCCCATCATCCTCTATCTTTGACGACTAGACCCGACAAATACTCGATTCATCCTCGAAGTCTCACGCGATCTTCTTTTTTATTCCCGGTATACATATCTCATCAATTCAATTGCATGGAGCACACTGTGCCTGTTCAGCTATCTCACCCTCCTATCCTTTTTCTTTGGCCAAATCAACCGCCGCCCCTCGGTCAGATGCGCCATGTCGGAGGACACCGACGTTGTCGCTGCTCAGCAGCCCGCCCCATCCGCGACAACAGCGACCACTGCTCCGCGAAAGAAACGCAAGAGAAAGACCACCGGCGGCGGAGCAGCCGATGATTGTTTTACGTGCTCCAGTGCCGGTTTGAATTGTGACCGCCGCCGTCCGTATTGCAGCCAGTGCCTCGATCATGGCAGGGATTGCGCCGGTTACAAAACAACCCTGACCTGGGGTGTGGGAGTTGCTAGTCGAGGGAAACTGCGTGGATTAACGCTTCCAGTATCGGACGGCATCCAGTCGACGTCGCCCCCATCACCCGCAACGAAACCTCGCAAGCAGAGTACTGCAACTACCACCAGAGCGTCACCCGCTCAGAAATCCCCCCGGAGGAAGTCTCCTTCTGAATCCTCTGACGTTGTCACCGCGGGCTACGAATCACCCGAACCTACCGCTACTGCAATAAACGGAGCGCATCAGCAACCGTCGCATTGGCGACATCCGGCACCACAATTCCCGACAGTATCAGAAGTGATTTTCCCCGATCCTCATAATCGCCCCGTAAGCGACGGATCGTTGGTCACATTGCAATTTCCAACAGATGGCCCAGTCTATACTTCACAGGCACCAGCACTACTGCCAACGACGGCAGCTACACCAGAAGCGTGGCTGGTCCCTATAAATACTGCTGTTTCTACATATCATGCGGTCAATAAACAAAGTGCACATTATCATCATGGCCGAAATCAGCGCCCTCAAACTGGGTTCTATACATGGCCACCGCCAATTACAGGCAAACGGCGGGCATCGTCAATCGAAGAAGACGAAGACATTACGCCAAACGAAGAGGAGACACTCATCTCCCCGGTGTACTCAGAATCGGTTTATATGGATCAATTTCCTGTTTTCGGCTATCAGCAAAATCAAGATCCGTGGAGGTTTTCAGCAAGTCCTTTTGCAAATTCGTTTCCAGATCTATTACTCGAACAATCCGTTGGTCGCACACCCCGAATTCGATATTTGATCAGCTACTTTGCAGAGGTTATTGCTCCAGTAATAGTCGCTTTTGACCGGCCTAGCAATCCATATCGAACACGAATTTTACAGTTGGCACATCATAGTGAGACCCTACAGCACGCCATTGCAGCTTTATCAGCAAGCAATATACGTCAAAGACGTGAAGAGAAGATCTTGTCCACTGAAAGGACAGAACAAGCCCGAAAGTCGTCCATGGCTCATCGCGCGTTGACAGACGTTTCGTTTCAGGAACGACATGGAATACTAGACTTTGCTGGAGATAACCGTGAAGAAGTCTTCCACAAATCCGTAGCGATCAAATCGCTAAATGCATTGCTCGCAGATCCATCGAAACGGCACCATGATTCAGTCTTAGCCTCCTTGCTGATACTCTGTTTATTCCACGTCTGTGAAACCGGTGTCGCGCAATTTCAAACTCAATTCGCCGGCGTTAGGAAGCTTCTAGCTATGAGACATCGCATGAACATGCCTGAATCGGAGGAGGCCCGGTGGTGTACGAGAATGTTCACCTGGTTCGATGCCATGACTGCAACCATCAATAATAGGGAAGGTCAATTGCAAGGCCTGTATTTGGATATGACTTGTGCGTCTGATGAGGAGTGGGCCATGGAGAATTTGGCCGGCTGCGACGGGCGATTATTCAAAGTAATGGCCCGACTAGGACGTTTGAATATGTTGAGCCAGAATCAGCATGTCGATCCTTCGTATAACATTGACATGCCTGCAGCGATGCCCGTTGTTCCTCCTGCATTGTCTCATTACACTCCCAATGGAATGAATGCAGCCTATGCGGCAACACTTTATGCCCACCCTCAAGCGGCGCAATGGGGCAATCCCGAATTCTGGGCTGAATGGCACTCGATTCGCCAACAGCTTGAAAGCTGGCGACTCGATCCTACACAATTTGCCGGCGTGCATGACAGCAATCAACTCACTCAATCACCTTCCAATTCTTGCGGTTCCCTTTCGACCTCTGGACCCACCATAATGTCTTCACCGACGACGCCGAATTCGAGTGTAACAGTGGCACCAAGCAACCTTGCTGATCTGTCAAACATCTCCGAAGCATTCCGATATGCTGCATTGCTGTACACTGAACGTCTCGCACATCCAGACATACCGTCGACGCATCCCCGTATTCAAACGTTTGTTCTTACCGCGATGCACTATATCGCTGCGGTCCAGTCGGATGTATATTTACTATGGCCGTTGTTCATCACGGGCTCGGAATGTGTATACGAAGAGCACCGTACAGCGATTCGCAATCGCTGCAAAGATATTCAGAACGACTCTGGTTTCTATAATAATATATCCTGTCTTGAGCTGTTGGAAAAGATCTGGGCTCAGAACCCGCCCGTCACAAGCCAGCAACAACAACACCTCTCTGTACCATATCAAAGCCATCAGAACCTTTATCCGAACCATGGTTACTCGGGCATACCTGTTTCGAATATGCGTGCCCAGACGCAGAATTCTGGGGGTGTTCCCCAGGATAGTGTTGGGTTCAGATGGCGCAGGATCATTGAAGGGGAAGGAGTGGACGGGGAATACATGGTATTATAGTCCATGCAATATTAGTATGTGGCATGCATGCATATAGTCATCTGGAATGACTGCATATAATTGTCCGATTACAACAATCAGTATATGATTATGATACACTAATATATAGTATAATGATATATCTTTTTTCACTTCAAAGTGCCATCCAACATTGAAATCATAGATTATGGAATCACAGATTAAATAACGATCAAATTAACCCCTCGGACTTCACCCACTGGAATTCCAAAACCTCACTGACCCTCTCCGCCTCCTTCATATTCGTAATCAACTCAATCGCATACAACGACGCATCAAACCCAGCCGTCAATCCCCCCGACGCAACAACCCTGACCCCATTGTCTAGGGTTCCGACATCCACAAACCTTTTCCGCACAACCTCCGGCGCACCAGCACCATACAACTTTGCGCATAATGCCTCTAACTCTTTGATAATAAGGTAATGCGTCGTCACGCGTCGATTCGCAAGCACACCCGCAACAGCAAGGAAGAACGAGCCACTACAAATCGACAACAGAACCCTCGGCGGCCGTTCATCTGCTGTAGATCTACTCGGCAACGCCGCAAACTCCTTTATGATTTTTCTGATTGGAAACTCGTCCCAATGAGTCAATTTTTCGGTTGTAGCCCAGTTCGACCCAGGGACAACCAATATATCAACCTCGGCTAGTTCTGCGAGGACTTGATTGTAGCTAATGTGTTGTTTGAATGGGAGGCCTGAGGGTGTGCTGATGTTCGCGTTTGCATCTTCGAGGGAAGTGCCCGGACCGGCGAGTTGGATGGCGAAGAGTCTGTTGCCTGTGGCCGGGTCGCGGGCTTGGTAGAGCGTTTCGTAGGGGCTGGTGAAATCGATGAGGTCGATTTGGTCGAAGGTGAGGATTATGGCGCGGAGGGGTTGGAAGGGTATTGTGGACATTTTACTTCTTGTTCGATTGATTAATGTTTTTTTTCGAAATGTCTATCAATTGATCTAGATGGATGCTCCAGATGTCTTGAGTGAAGAGATAGCGTGAAACTGTTCAATCGAATGAGTTTATATTTTGTAGATCTAGACAAAGATGGATCTAATATGAATCAGTCACCGCGCCCTGAACAAGTACACCGAGAACCCTACATGCATCAACGTATTGGTTGGCTAATGTAGATTACTAAACAGACAATTCAAGTCAAACCCCCCTCATTGTATCCGCATCGTGTGCGGAGTTACCTAGGTACATCATTTACCTACCTATATCCTTGTCGGAACGAATACGAGTTGGTATCTATCCACCAGAATAAAGCCAGCAAATATACCACTGAGCTAAAACCCCGTTATGGGGCCGGTAATTTGTATGGATTGTGCGGCATTTTTCCGGCTGTAATTTGTCATATCAGATAGAAGCCCTAACTCTACCTAGATACGTATGTAACGTGCAGTACACTCGTTTCATGATTCATTATTATTATTCAATCAACAAATCAGTCTAATCAGACCCTCGTCTCCCTATACACATTCCCCATCCCAAACTTCTTAATATTCCTCCTCGTCTCCTCCGGCACCGAAAACATAAACTGCGTATAAATCGAATCACGCGGCATATTCTCCTCCCCCAAATGCCGATTCAGCAATTTATCGCCTAAAACATTGCCAAAACTCCAGCTGTTATCTGCTTGAGTCTCGTCAAACCCCCATTGTGTTAGATTGTATGGGTTGAGTTCTGTGGTCAGAAATCGGTCACCGCGGACCAGTGCGACGGCATCGGAGAGGATGGCATAGGTGATTGTGCGGCCGGCGCAGAGGCCTGTGGCTTCTTGTCGTGGTTTGGCTTGTTCGGCGACCAGGCCGGGATATAGCTCGACGTTGGCGATGTCGCCGTATAGATCCTTCAGAGCAGTGGCGATGGCTTCATCGTCGTTCATTTCTTCAAAGGTCCTGTATGGACGCAGATTGCAGAGTTTACGCAGCTCGTTGAGTGTACACACCCCTAACTCACGCGCATGTCGTATGCCCATGATTTCAATATCCCTGAATACGTTGGGTACTTGACGACCACCGAACGCGCCGGCACTCGACTCCGTTGCTCGTTTGATAAAGTGCGCGAGAGCAGCGTCGGGATACTTGTGCGTCTGCGGATCACGCTTGACCTCGGGGTTGAGAGCAAAGTAGGTCCTGTAACGGGGGTCGGTCGGTGCGCGCTCTTTGTGTCGCTTGTCGTCTCGTTCTTGGTCGAATGCTGGGATACGGGCTGGTAGTCTTGAGCCTAGCCTTTTGTCCATCCAGTCGGGCCCCAGTCGCTTTTCGAGGTCTTTGAAGAGGTCTTCGATCCACTGCTCGTCTTCCTGTGAAATGGCGCTATGCCAGCGGTAGATAAAGTTGAACTCAATCGAGCACTGATTGCCTGTCGCTTTCGGAACGTCTTTCTTAGTGCTAGGGGAGAATTCCTGATTGATTGGCAACGTCCACGTCGTATTCTCCCGGTTGATTCCCAACAGCATGCGCACATAATCCTTCAGAACCACCGTCACAAACGTCCCCACGTTGATATTCCTCGCTGTCTGAAACAAGTGCTCGTCAAGACGTTCCAGGCCTTTCTTGTCGCCGTTTTTGGGTATGTTGGCAAACCGTGGATCATCTTTGCTTTTGATTAGGAGCTGTTCGGCTATCCAGTTGTGGTTTCTGCACCAGAGTAAGGCCATGGATATAACGCCTGGCGGTTGCAAATCTAAACGAGGATCGGCAAAGACATCCGCATAGAGCTTTCCGCGATAGTTTGCTTTATCGCGAACGGAGTCTTGCATTTCTTGATTCCAGCCTGGATGTCACACATAGGCATTGTCAGGGCATGTCAGTCATAGAGACAAAGGGGATTGGGATACCATAAAGCCAAGACATATCCACATAACTCGTCGTCTTATTTCTAAACCGGTTCTCGATATCCGTATTGAACAAGTCATGCGTGACCAAGGTCGCCATATAAAACATATTCGCCGATATGCCGCAGGGATGTTTTCTGAATCCACCCTCAGCCTCCGTCCGTCTCCTGAAGAGCTTCTCAAAGATATCCTCGGGGTCAGGCAAGTCCCTTGCATGCTCCTGATCCCTACTACGAGACACAACATTCCGAATATACGCCTCCCCCGCCCGACCAACCTGCGGTTCCTGAACATTATTCCCCTCGCCATCCGCACGTCGATACTGCGGACCCGAAAACTGCGTCCACCCGGCATCCGGATGAGGAAGCATATCCCAAAGCGACTGCACAACCCCTTGTTCGAGGGTATTCCCCACCGCCGATTTAGGCTCTACGGGAAGCTTGAATAACCACGACATCAGCTTTTCCTGTCTCATCATCCGGTCATCGACGCCATCGCCTGTTTTCATTTGTGCGAGATACGTTGCGAGGGATAGCGCATCTTCGGCTGTGGTTTTGAGGCCGACGGCACGTAGGTCGGCGATTATGCCGTCGACGTGGGTTTTTGTGCCTTTGAGGATGACTTCGGAGTTGGATGCGATGTCGCTAAGGAATTGGGCTGTGCTCTCCATGTTAAGCCGGTAGACGGGCCTATGTAAGACGCAATGAGATGAACTTCCAAGGTTGCTGTAAAGCTGGAAGGAAGTTCAAAAGGTAATCAGCATTTATACTTCTAGATGGTCAAATTAACCATGTATAAAGTTCATCTGGACTACATTTCAGCTATGATGTTAGTGTGACGGATGCTCTTTCGACGCTGGTCCATGGATAGGGCTACCTAGGTATATCTGGAACGACATACAGAAACATCCAGTAGCGGGAATATATGGGGCCGTGTAAGCGCTGTATGACAGCACTGTGATCTTGTAGCAGTGGTGACACGACGGCTCCGGTAATGCATACTTGACTCTTACCAAAGTGGTGCTCCGACAGCGTCACCGTCATGTCACGAAGTTCGTCCGCCAACGACAATCACGGACAGACAACGGTAACAATCAAGGTGCTCTTACGGTAACAGCACCGTGCTTTCACCATATAGCTACTATCAAATCACTGTCTTGTCACCGTTCCCCTACAGTAATCAAAACTATAGTATTGCAGTGAGATGTCAGTGACCTGTCAGTTAAGCTACAGTAACAACTCTACTATCTTGCAGTCTTATTACTCTATTCTATGCTCCTACAGCTACTCTACAAAGCTATTACCATCTCAAGACTAGGTTACAAGACAGCACAGTAACACAATTATCATCTTGCTAGTAGTCCAGATATCACATACATTCACTAGCCTTCTATACCTAGGTATGAATTGCGCAGTGACTTGACAAGCCACACATCAATGAACCTCCACAACCTTTGCCAGGATAACTGTCAGCAATGAGCATGCAAAGTGCTATCCCAAGCTTTAACCGCGGAGCAATTCCAATCAGTCTCATCCCGGGTGTCAGCATCATGGAATGCGAATTTCTCAATGTATGCGTCATGATGGCGGTCTCATAACCCTAAAATATACACGTCAGAATCATTCAATGTCTCTCAAATTCCCTCCACCATCCTGGGATCACTTAGCATAAACCTTCCTTATTTCCACGATACATCCATACACACTCGTCAGAGTAAGCACAACGCACTGAATTGCATCCATGAGCTCTATGCTTTCCTGCTACCCATCAAACTGCGTGAAAGTCATCTATTAAGCGCCGAATCCTCTCGTCAATCCATATCACTCCACGCCAAGCTTTGCCAAGCCATGTACCTCTGAGGCTCAAATAGACTTTTAAGGAGAGAGAGATCAGAACTTCCTTTCCGAGTAAACATGAAGCTAACAGGATCTCTGCATACTTAACTGCTTAGCATTTTCCTATCACGTGCACGGCTCCGTCAAGTCAACGCGTCAGAGACTTATCATCACCCCACCCACACCATATATGTGACCCCCGACCATTCCGGGTATGCTCGACGACGACATGGATTAACGAGAACGTGGAGTTGTTCGATCGATCAAAGCAATATATTGTACGTTAACTCAAGAGAATATATCAGGTTAGCATAATTCTTGACCAAGTAGAACAGACTGACAGATAAAGGAGACGACGGAGGGGCAGAAATACTAGTCAGTTAGGACGACATCTGGATGATGGTAAGAACGTTGTGTTGTTTGATTAGAAATCACTATACGTCACCTGGTGCTTAGAAAAAGATGTGAGTTAGATAATTAATCAAACCAGACAGACAAAGGGAAGGATTTCATCAAGGGGCACATACCGGTTGGTTGTGGGACATCTAGAAGATAACTGACCCAGAGCGTTAGCATATTCGATTGGAAGTGATACACCATACATTAACTTGAAAGAAAATTCCAAGTTAGATCACTAACCAAGCATGACAGACAAGAGGACGATAGATAAGAGTAGGAAATACCTTCTAGTCCTAGGGAGTTCCTGCCTATCTTTCTCATAATACTCTCAGTACTGACCAGGCTCTTCCCTCAGAATTCAGAGATTGTGACTTGGCGTTGGCTCAAGACGTCAGTATATATACATCGCTATTAGAGTCTGTTTTTTATGCCGTGACTGGTGTTGTTGTCGTCATCAACACCCTTGTTGGCGTGACGAATGGGTTTATGTTTGGGCGATAGCGTCTTAGACACTTGGTTCTGCGCGCGAGACTCCTATTATATTGTCATCGTCGTAGTTGTGGCTATCACCATTGATGTTGGTATTGTGGTTGTTTGACTTAATAAATAACCCCCCCTGTATAGTATCATCTGATGATAGAGCACCTTGAGTTGCTATTAATGCTAGCGTTGTGGTTGTTCTCTAACTTAATGAATAACCCTCCCTATGTAGTATCATCTGATGATGGAGCACCTTGAGACGGCTAGATAGGAACAATTAGGAGTAGCTATGGGTGTTCGTGAGATAAGGCTCCGTTGTCAATCAGCCAAAAATCTTATTAGTCATGTTTTATTAGATTAAGACACTACATCTTTTATAGGGGAAATTGCTAACATGGTCAGTACCTTAGGTATATACGCCGATCTCGCTGCACATGCTAAATTGTTCATTGACTCCGAGGATAAGCAAGACGGCAAATACTCCTGGCAAAAGCTTCTCGACTTCTGGGATAAGATAAAAACCCCCAGAGTACAAGGACGTTGATGAGACCGACTTTGTTACGATCACACCATATATACGCAATAAAATGAAGTCAAAGAAAAAAGACCTTACAATTAACTGGTCCTCCTTTTTCCTCCAACCTCCTCCCCCAAAAAAGAAAACAACCACAATCAATAGTGGTAGCAGCGATCCAGTCATATCTTGAGCCAGTTCTTATCAATATTCTATATCGCTTTTTTCCAGGGTTCTTTCGCGCTGGTTTGGGTCCTATACAATGCCGATGTACCACTATTCTGTTTCGAATTATATTTTATATACCCTGATACACGCGTTTATGTTTTACAATGCCACGATACTATTGATGTTCTATGATTTCTATACACCGTTTCTTTCAAGCGGTTTCTTCGGCGGAAAGTGTGTGATTATGATTGATGTTTATGATGAATGAATTATGAGTATACTAGCTAATCCTAATATCAAACTAAATGAACACAATGCTCGCATGATCAAGATCTATCATTTATTTGGATTATCGAAAGAAAGCTAGAATTTCCTAAAACCTATGATTTCGTCTAGCAGGTGGAATTTTATATTACGGATAATATATCAGTAGAATATTGTATAAACTACCCCTGTCCCTAAAATTAAATAATGACCTAGAGGGCATAACCGAACAAGAGCCCAAAAGAAACGAACAAAAACTATATTCACTCCTCCTCCTGAGTCATACGTCCGTCCGAAGATTGGGTAGACTAGAATCTTTATTAAGCCCAGATCTTCAACGAAACTCAAGACCCAAGTCAATGTAGCGAGTTTTGTCAAGGCAAGTACCCCAAAACTCCTTAGAAAGATCTTGTCTGATAACAATATGTATCTAGAGGCCTCCCTCAAAAATATCATCACTGAGTTTCAGTGGTACTTCAACTAGGTCACGATGTGTCTTTCTTGGTGTCAAAGAAGTGTCTCAAGTTCCATAGATAACCTCAGCTAGTCTTAGTCACAGAGTAATCACCAAGCCAAAATCCCTACCAAGACTTGAAGGCGTCACGGAAAAGCCTGGCATATTACGACATCAATGGATTCACCGTCATCCTACGAAGGACGTGATCTGTCCGACCTGAGTCCGTGACGAGTCTATCTTATCACCTAGCTTACGGTGACCAGACGACTGTCGTAAGACTCGAATGACAGTTCGGCTGTCTGTAAATATATGTTCCCACCGGGTGACAGCACCATGATCTTACAACGACCCACTGTTTGCCGCTATTGTCGGAATTCTTTTCCACCTTTGCTGCAGGAATATATAGTAGAACCTAGATACCCCCTATCACTATATTGATTCCAGGTTCCATATTACTTGTATGAAATGGAGAGTGATCCAAATTGTTATTTGTTGGAAGGTCTACTGTAGAAAGCAGGACAACTACATTGACCAAGCAGTTTCTAGCCCTAAGGTTCCATATTACTTGTATGAATATGGAGAGTGATCCAAATTGTTATTGATTAGACTGGTTATTATATCAGAGTGCTCCCGATTGCCATATGAATCAAAATTTCTATCTATCGGATCTGGACGTTGGAAGGTCTACTGTAGAAAGCAGGACAACACTACATTGACCAAGCAGTTTCTAGCCCTAAGCTACAAGACCACAATTCAAAGACAAGACTATGCCTATTTTCATGGAAGTAATGCTTGCGGAATTTGGTCCGATGTGCTGACAATGAACAATTGCTGGAGTACGAATGTCGCACGATTAAAGTTACTGTCGGAACGTCAATTCACATGTGCTCTATGCCCCAGCACGAGAATGCCCTTATGTTGACAACCCCCGGCATATTGCCTACCGGAATGCCTGGCCGAATGCCTGGCGTATTGCCTGGCATCTTGGCTGGCCTACTGGCAAACCCTGGCCCCAATGTATGCGCGCCGGAATGTGTATAACACATTCCGGAGCACGTACGAAGAGAGAATTTATGCGTACTGTTACCCCGGCACCCCCGTTTCTTAGTTAGCAAGCAGAATGATAGGAATACAAAGTATATGCCCTTTTGCTTCGACTCGTAGGCCTGTCGGATTGCCCTGTTCCCAATCCAATTGAGCTGATCTTGGACCGGACGAACCGACAGTTACCTAATGTCATGGTCACATGTAGGACAGCGTAAGGCTACAGCGTCCAGAGAACCAGATGATGTCCGCCTAGTTTCCCATGAGCTTATTTACGAAGGATCACCACAGCGGACAGTTCCTTTTACAATTATAATCGAAACCGCGTCACGGCTCTTGCTATTCGATTGGCCGATCCTGTTGTACCGCATCAAGGGGCAAAGGGGCACCTTTGCGTGAGCCTAGCTCAGAGCTGTACGACATTCCTTAAGAAGATCAATCATCTGCTCTTTGACTCTTCTTTTCCATAGCTATTCCTTACGAAGATCAATCATCTGCTCTTGACTCCTCTTTTCCATAGCTAATCCTTAAGAAGGTCAATCATCTGCTCTTTGACTCTTCTTTTCCATAGCTTCACCATGCCGCAAAAGAAACCCGAACAGGCAAGCTATAAACGACTCATCCTTTGCGCCGACGGGACATGGCTGGCGTCCGACTTGGGTGACAAGTCCGTGCCTTCGAATGTCGCTAAAATCGCTCGATCCATTGCGACCAGTGGCCCTGATGTTGACGGCCTGATTGTGAAGCAGATCGTGTCATATCATTCTGGCCTGGGAACTGGAGACCTTCCGTTCCAGGCAGCCATTTATGGTTTGTCCGCAACTTGACTTAGCATCTTCGCTTTATGCGGACATCACTAATAGATTTCTTCTTTCAGGCTCCCTCGGCTGGGGTTTAGACGTAGATGTGTGCCAGATGTATGATTTTGTCGCCAATAACTATGTACCTGGCGACGAGCTGTTCTTCTTTGGTTTCTCGCGCGGCGCTTTCACCGTACGTTCCGTCGCCGGCCTGATCAGCGACGTCGGTATCCTATCTGCAGTGCACATGTCGCACTTTCCGGAGATGTGGAAAGCCTATCGTGAGAATACAGACGGCAAGTCGTTCACGAAGACAGCGTGGTATCAGAGACACAAGGACAAGCTGCGCTTAACAGAGTCTCCCAAGATCAAGGTTATCGGCGTTTGGGACACAGTTGGTGCTCTGGTACGCGACGCCGGGAATAATTGATGAATCATAATGGAACTGACCTTGCATGAGTAGGGAGTCCCCGAATGGCCGCTGGTGGACCTAGTGACAAAAGCCGGCATCCCAATCAATAAGCAGTATGCATTTCACAACACGAACCTAGCAAAAAGTAAGTGATCATTGCCAGTACACTAATGCGCTATGGTAACGACGGATGCCATCAGATGTGGAATATGCCTTTCAAGCGCTCGCCATCGACGAGAGACGATTAACTTTCCCTCCTACCCTCTGGCACACGAGTCCTGGTGCTCCAGCCAAGGAGCTGCAACAATGCTGGTTTCCCGGCGTCCACGGCAACATTGGTGGGCAAGCAGAATTTGTGCGTAGCGCAAGTGACTATGAAGAAATCGGCGATATCACATTTGCGTGGATGGTAATCCTTTCCTACCCTGCCATATGCTTCGATCTTGACTTACTAACAGGCCAGGTGGACAATATCTCTGGCATGCTGACCTTCGATGAAATTGCGATCAATAAGCTCATAAAAGAGCACCACGACGCTCTCGTTGAAAATAACGACAGGAACAACGTTATCAACGGTTGGGGCTGTGGGCCTATTGTTTCCAACTTCGCAGGGCTGCAAGGTGCCTTCTTCAGGGTTCTTGGGAAGCAAGATCGCACACCAGGCGGCTATCCGCGAGATGCAGGCGACGGAATTTGTGGCGCCACGAATGAGTATTTCCATCCGATCACCCGCATCCGGAAGTCCAAGCTCTCCAACTATAACCCGGCATCGCTGAATGGGTATGCCCTCCAAGAGCCCGATGGCAATGCTGGCTGGCAGTGGGTCAAAAATGGCGTAGCGGCAATTCCCGAGTATGTAATGCACCCAAATAAGAAGATGAGTCTAGCGGTGTACGGGAAGAGCGAATATAAGGAAGCGGATAGCTTGTCAAGATTGCTGTGTCCGCCGATTGTCCTAGCAGACCTCGATAGGGATAATAGTGTGCTACCTGAGGGTGAGCAGGTGTCGGTGGATATGGCGATGAAAGAGGTCAGAGAGATAGAAGTTTGAGTCATTTGAGCGAGGAGCTGAGCGTTAATGCGGTGATCCGATGTCTGGAGGTAACCATCGACGACAAATAAAGACAGAATAGGTCTATTCGGGCCGAATGTTCGGTGAATTTTGTCAACTAGCTACTGCCACTGAATGAAGCTGAGTCGAAGATCAGCTGGACTGATTCGTATGGCCGAGGTAGTACATAAACCGATGGTCGTGGTTAATACTGAAGAGGAAGTTAGCAAGGCACATGATAAAGGACTGTAATAGTAAATACCCCTTGAAGAATAAAGGTTGGCATTTGCGCCGTGTGATGTGAACGTCTTTGAACTCATAGAGGCCATGGAAAGACTGAGTCGAGTTGAGACGGAGGAGTGGAAGTGGAAGTGGCAGTGGAATCGGCTGTGATGCCGTCGGAGCGGTAACCCTAATCATGCAACCGGAATAGGAAGGTGCGTCTGCTTCACAAGCTAGGAAGGCGCTCTACACATTATAGGTAGACTTTACGATAGAATCGCATATCGCAAAGGGCTGGCTGTACATAGAAACCCAATTTCGAAGGCCTTCAACAATGAACAATATTTCAATGACACTTACAAACGAACCATGCTTCTCCACAAATGACTGATTCACTGTACGTATCCCGCTTAGATCGAAAGCTACGTCGAGGTACGGTATTGGCGACTCATACAAAAACGGTCTCCTACGTAGTACGTAGTATGTAACTACCAACACAAACTGGCTGTGTGGCCTATTCTGGGGTTTAATTTCGAGGGTCTGGGCTCTTGTCTCCCCGTTCTGGGATGATCATTCTGAAACTTGACACATTGCCATACCAAAAGAGTCTGCTCACTGCTCAGTACGGAAGAGTATGTGCGCAGAGTTCAGGGCTCGAAGATAGTATCGTCTCCAGCCATTGGCTGCCTGGTAGATGGGGCATCCCACGCAACTAGCTGCATTAGCGTCAGGACCGGGTGTTTGAGCTGGGCGACCGTTGGACTTTTTTTGTTCGGCACTCCCAGCCACATTTTTTAGTGTACGTAGTACCTACTCCGTATGCATTGTGCGCGAGAAAAAGAACAGAAACAACTGCTGGTGCGTGGTAACGTTATATTTACATGAGATATTAATCAATTCTCGAGTGGAGACTGGCTAGCAGGAAGAAGTTAGACCACAAGTCCGTGACCAACATGCATGAACCGATTGCAGTGTTGGAGGTGATTGGCCGGATTGTTGAATATTTTTTCGCCGAGTGTATAGGTCGAGTCGGATCATTGTTGCGTTGCTGATCAATCAACAATGAATTGTGAAGTATAATGTATCCCCTAAGGGAGGAGGGATCATCGATGATATTTTGTTTGAGCTAGGGGTTAGTCAGCTTGAGTGCCTCACTTAACTACCAGGCGTCTCATCCGAGTACTTACTATTTACATGATCCATATGTACTCCGTACTCTCCGTACTCTCCGTACATGCCCATGTTTTCGGTACAATCCGAGACCACACTTTGTACTTGTCTGTGTACCACTAGTATACACATATCAAGCATTCCAATCAAATTAAATCCGAGAATTGCTCTATCCATAACCAACATTGAAAGAACATAATACTCCGTCTTGATACACAGTAAAGTCATGGATACTCCGCCGGTTGCACATACTGACGCGTGGGTGTGGACTGAAACCTCCGATTCCATCCAGCGATAAGCCTCACAGACAGAATTGAAATTGAGTTTCAAGCCGGCACATGTCCCTCGACTTGCATACTGCAGGACGTAAGATGATTGTCCAAACAGTCGGAGAGAGAATTCTATCAAGGTACATGCATCATAAGCAGTTTCAATACTTTGTACGTACTTTGTACCTAGGTAGAGGAGAATACTCTGTAATGTTGTTGTATTAGTTTTGCTGCCGAGTGGAGACAGCCGCTGTCCCGCGCGGCGCTAGGCTGGAAGAAGCCTAGCTCAGCGTGCCCCTGGCCTTTCCTCTTTCCCTCTTTCCCTCTTTCCCTCAGACCAACCACGGCATCGCCCACCCTGGCTCCTTCTCGTTTTACCTTCGCCAGACCACGCTACCGGGCCACGCTTGCCTGTTCCAGCGCTCTCCCCTGGCCCAGCGCCCTCTACGGCGTCCTTCCCTCTGTCCAAAAATTAAACTGTCTTCTCTCCCTCTCCTCCTCCTCTCTCTTCTCTCCGTGTCGTGTCGAGAACTGGCTATGAGTTTGTTCTACGTGCATTGCATAACCCCCCGAAGTCGCTAGACGGACGCTTACTCACACCGACTGCAGCTTTCCTTTTGCTGGTACTTTCACGGGAGCAACCGCGGATAAGGGGTTAAACCATCCAATTACCACACTAGCTACTCGACAAACAACACAATAAATAATATTTACCTCACGAAGTCGACTCAACAAAATCTGTGACTGCAACCGCGCAGGACGCTCTTTTTCGATACAGTCTTTTTTTTGGTTGCGTATTTCTGCTTTTTGTTTCCACATTCCTTATGAAATCACCCTTTTCGCTCTTCACCCACGTGTCGTATCTTATCGCTCGATTTGGACGAGATCGCTTCGATTGACCGTCTATTGTGCATCGCCGTCTTTTCGTCGCCCGCCAACTGGCTTCGGCCTACGGAGGTGTTTTGATTTTTACACAGACAGATAGAGACAGAAAATAGAATTCAAACGACTATCACAGCCATGACGATATCTCCGCCTGGGTCGCCAGCGGCCCCAACCCCAACAACACGACCCATGAGTGCCATTATTCGCCCTCCAAGGAGTATGAGTCGCATGAGTACGGGGAGTAGGCCTGGTGACAGTCGCGCCTCGGATGAGGAGAGCAAGACTGCTGTCAAAGTTGGTATGTAATTGAAACACCCGCAGCACCTTCGATCGCATAACTAATCTCTGTTTACTTTTCTAGCTGTGCGTGTGCGGCCGCCATTGAGACCAACCGACCCCGGTTACGAATTGATTCCTCAGCGATTTCAACGATCGATGGTCCATGTGACCTCGCCGACCAGTCTGGCCGTCGATGTTCCTCAAGGACGCAAGTTGTTTGTTTTTGACCGTGTTTTCCCGGAAACTACAGACCAAGAAGGAATATGGGAATACCTCAGCGACAGTGTCAACTCCTTTACGCAAGGGTACAATGTCTCAATTCTTGCTTATGGCCAGTCTGGTGCGGGTAAATCATATACGATGGGAACATCAGGTCCTGGTGAACAAAATGACACTCGCGCTATGGGTAAGGCAACCTGGAAGCCTAGGGAAAGAATTGTTTTTGGCTGATGAGTGAATAGGAATCATTCCTCGGGCGGCGCAGCTTTTGTTTGAGAAACTAGACACCCCCAAACATAGTCGAACACAGTCTTCTGGTCTTCGCACACCGGCCCGATATTCCATGAGCTCACCGCAGATCTTCAACCGAAATTCTGTGGACAAGACCTGGCAGCTCAAGGCAACATACGTTGAAGTGCGTCTCCTCTCTGTCCGTATGCTTGTCTGTCTTTACTGACATATACCAGATTTACAACGAACAACTTCGAGATCTACTTCTTCCAGATACAACACCTGTTGGGGATCGTGGCACTGTCACTATTCGTGAAGATACCAAAGGGAGAATTATTTTGACTGGCCTTCATCAGGTGGATATCAACTCCTTTGATGACTTGATCGGCGCCCTCAACTTTGGTTCGAGCATTCGTCAAACCGATGCGACTGCAATCAACGCGAAATCCTCTCGTTCCCATGCCGTGTTTAGTTTGAATCTCGTCCAACGCAAGTCACCCGCCCAAACCATGACTGCGAAGGAGAAGCGCATGTCCGTGCCCGTAGAGGCATTGTCATCCTCGGACGCAGTAATCACCGTGGATAGCAAACTTCACTTTGTGGATCTTGCTGGAAGCGAACGTCTCAAGAATACCGGTGCTTCTGGCGAGAGGGCCAAGGAAGGTATCTCCATTAATGCCGGATTAGCTAGTCTCGGAAAAGTCATCTCGCAGCTGTCTTCTCGACAGTCTGGTGCCCATGTTTCGTACCGTGATTCCAAGTTAACTCGTCTCCTTCAAGACTCCCTTGGAGGAACCGCCATCACGTACATGGTCGCCTGTGTTACTCCTGCCGAATTCCATCTAAGCGAAACATTGAACACCGTTCAGTATGCGCAAAGAGCCAGGGCTATTCAGAGCAAGCCTCGCATCCAGCAAATCACGGATGAAAGCGATAAGCAAGCCGTCATTGAGCGTCTCAAGGCTGAGATTGCATTCTTGCGTCAACAAATTCGAAATTCCGAGACCGGCGACAGGAAGAGTGTTGTACAGCCTGAGCGAAGCGAACGTTCAAGCGATAGAGAAATGGAACTACAGAACCATTTGCTCGATATGCAAGAGAGCTACACTTCCCTGAGCCAGCGCCACGCGAAGCTCATCTCAGAGCTTAGCAAGGCCTCTGACCTTCAGACAGAAGATCCTGATGAACTTGCTGCCGCTATTGAAAACAGTTCAATTGAAAGACTGAAACGCTCTCATTCTTTTGCCGAGTCCGTGGAGCAAGTTGTCCTGGAATACGAGAAAACCATTCAAAGCTTAGAGTCATCTCTTTCAAATACTCGATCCTCTTTGTCCAACACCGAAAGCTCTTTGCTCGAACGCGAGAGCAAGTGCGCATATATGGAGACTCTTAACGCACAATTACAGGCGAGAATACAGAAGTTGATGGAGCGTGAGAACAGCACCGAACATTATCTTCACGATCTCGAGTCCAAGCTCGATGGCCATTCTACCGGAGAAGAGAAGAATTCAGCGCTTGTTAACGAATTGCGCAAAGAAATCGCCCGTGCTCGTGAAAATGAGGCAGGATGCGAAGACTATATCTCGACTTTGGAAGAACGACTGGCCGAGGCTGATCAGGACATGGATTTGATGCAACGCGAAATTAACAGACTCGAACACGTGATTGATCGCCAACGAAACCTAGGTAAATTGGACAACCTTCTATATGAACTTGACCACATTCAACAGAATGGCAACAAATCTCAAGTTCGCGAATCTAAGCCCCCATCAGTCAAGGACATGCGGACAAACCGAGCTCGTGGCAATACACTAGATATTTTGACAGAAGCGGTGGAGACTGCCATCCCCGAAGATGACGACGAGGATTTGGGAGAGGATGCTGCAGGAAACGTATTGTCCGAAGAGACCAGAGAACTGGACACTTCCTCTGTTGGCGATCACGTTGATGCCATTGAAGAGGAGGCTTCCGAAGATAAGGAGGCCATCGAAGAGCATAGCCAAAGCCCGGCCCAGTCAAAGTTCGTGGCCGAGAAATTGGAGAATATCACCCAAGAATTGTTGGATCTTCGCGTACAACACGAGACGACCCAGAATGAATACGATCTTCTTGCTGCCAAATACGAAGAGGCATTGCGAACAATGGCCGAGATGCAGGATCAGATTGACTTCAGTCGCCACCCCGCAGGACCCCTGAATGTCGACACTCCTGTCGACAGTTCCTCCCGGCCACAATCTTTTTTAGAGAGCGTCAAGACCGAGGAAACCAAAACTGGCGGACAACATTCATCTTCTCGTTCGCTCTCTTCGGAGTTGTCCTCGGTCGAGCAGTCGGGGATCTCGCAGGACACGTTTGATACTACCGTCATGTCCACACAAGACGACGTGCCTATTACCAACGGGACTTTCTCTCAGTCTGAAGAGGAAGTCAAGAATTTGCGCCAGCTTCTCCGTGAGCATGAGGAGGGCATGAATCTTGTTGCCCAGAAATATGCTCAACTGGAAGCTGAGCATGACGAGACTCTCATCCTTGTAGAGCAACTGAAGACCGATCTCCACAAGTCTCGCACACCTCAGTCTCCAACAACCCCCAGCCCAGGGGGTGCCTCGGTCATTCGTAGAATGACCAGCCAGAACCTTATGTCGACCGTAGATCGTGCTCACAGGTCTCTTGCGGCGCTACGAAACATTGCTTCCGAGGAGTTTGAACAGCGACCGGAAACGATGCAGAATTTCGAGCAAAACCTCAATGCAGCCATGCATGAACTCCATATTCGCATGGAGCGTATTCAAGCATTGGAGGCTGAGAATACCAACGTCAAGAAGGAAATGGAGATGAAAGCTACAATTATCTCCGGCTTGACACGAGAGCGCTCGAGTTTGCAAGGCGCCAAACCTATGGACATGGCAATGGTCTCTCAAATGCGTGACCAAATCTTCCAGCAGGAGAGCCAAATGAGAGACATGCAGGAAGCCCATGAAAGCCGGGAGCAAGAGCTACGTGCTGAAATCGAGAAACTCAGCGCAGAATTATCATCTCATACCAAGACCGATTCTTCCGAAACCCCTGTTGCCAATGGAAGTGTGTTGTCTGAAGAATCTCTGGCCCGCGTTGCACAATTGGAGACTGAGCTCTCTGAATGGAAGGGTAGACACCAGACTGCCATCGAGGCATTGGAAGCATCTGAACAGAAACTGCGGGAAACTTCGGCTGAGTTGTCAGCTGCACTTGCTACGGTTGATGCACTCCGAGCCGAGCACGCCAATTCTCTTGATTCAGTAACCAAAGAAAAGGCTGCCCTCCTGCAAGAGCGCGAAGAAGAGAGGAAGGAACAAGAATCTTATGTTGCTAGCTTGCAATCGGAGATTGACGAGCACAAAGCCACTATCTCAACACATCTAACCGCAATTGCCGAGCTCGAGGCGTCTCATTCTGCCCTTCATGACCAATTGACACACCTCGCCTCCACCAAAGAAGCCAACGATGCCAACTCTGCCGTTTACCAATCACGAATCGCTGAGCTCGAGGATGAACTAGAGTCACACAGAACTCTGGTTGATAGTCACGACAGGGAATTGGCTACTCTGCGCGAGACCCACGCGCAGCAGCTGTCTGAATTAGAGAACAGATCCGCCGCTGTTGACTCTGCCAAGGCTGATCACGACGCTTTCATTGACCAGCTCAACGCACAACATGAGGAGACTCTCTCGGCTCTACGATCCGAGATTGCTGGCTCGAAGCAGGATTTGACTGGATTGTTGAACTCGATCTCTCGAGTCCTCGAGACTGAAGTCACGCCTGTGACAGTCGGTGATCAGTTAGAAGATCTGGTCTCGGAGAAGCGTAATCTCGAGAGCAAATACGCCGATCTTATTGATGCACATGAAGATCTACAGAAACAACTCGAAAGCAAGGGAGCAACTGCAGATGAACCCAAGGTATCGAATGAAGATCATGAGGCTAAGATTACCGAGCTTGCAACTTTGGTCGCTACGCTCGAGGATAAGTTGAAGGAGAAGGAGGAACTTGTCAAGAAGAAGGATGCCACTATTGAAGACATTACAGCTGAGAAGCAGAAGAGCGTCCGCCTGGTTGAGGAGCTTGAGGAGCAGATTACCAACACCTTCGACCAGCACCATAACCGTCTCTCTATCATGCAGAATGAACGTCTGCAGGCTCTTGAAGAGGCAAACGTCAAGGTCGCAAATCTCGAACGAGATGTTGAAACATACCAAGTCCGTATTGAGCAGCTCGAGGTAAGATATCCAATGACAACATCTTCGAATACACTACAGATTACTAACTCGTCACAGCTCCAAATCAAGAACAGCGGAACAGAGATGTCTATGGACCGCACCAACTCTCTCTCGTCTATCCGCAAGAGTACTTCTACGACATCCCTTCCTTCTCCTCCACCTGCCATTCCTCTCCCGCCTTTGCCCAATATCGCGTCTGCTGCTGCTGGAAATACCAACAGCATGTCTCCTCCCAGCTCTCGTCACGCCAGTCGCGAGTTGGTCAGCACTCAATTGATGGAGGACCAAGAAGCTCGTATCAAGACAATTGAAAAGCATCTGTATGCCGAGAAACAACTCACAGCCACATTGGAAGAGGCTCTCGGAGATCTTGAGGCTCAGAGCAACAAGATCAAGGCCGACATGGAAGCCTGGAAGAAGAAGGCTTGGCAATATGAAGATGAGCTTCAAACTCTCCGAAAAGAGCGCAACTCCACTCGCCTATCCTTGCAAGCTGTTGAGGAAGAACGCAGTGCTCGTCGCGAAGCGGAGGCTGCTCGTGCTCAATTGGAAGAGCGCATGAATGCCATCAACAGAAAGAAGAAGAAGAGCACCCTCAACTGCTTCTAATCCAATAATAACCTTGTATCTTAACTAACAGCGGTTGAACCTGTACATGCCTTCTTTCTTTTGTTTATTTCTACCTCCGATTCTCAACCCACCTTTACTTCCTATTACATTCCCATTCTTTACGATATTGTTTGTACGAATGAAACGGGCTCCTGAAGTCTGATGTACATGCCCTCTTTTTTCTTTGCCTTTATTGCTATTCCCTTCTCCAATCAACTGTATTTTTTCTCTTCTTCTTCCCCATACATACCCCCTTTCGCCATTCTCAAATGTTCCAGAATTGAATTGTCACGAGATCTTATCGGAAAATATGTTTTTGCCTCTTTGTGTGGGGGGGGGGGGGGGGGGGGGGGGGGGGGGGGGGGGGGGGGGGGGGGGGGGGGGGGGGGGGGGGGGGGGGGGGGG